>JAVSBS010024764.1:0-29805 GCA_033124195.1 Coracias cyanogaster | reverse complement strand
GGGGAAGAGGGTGGGCGGCGGCCGCCCCGCGGCGGCAGGGGCGCAAGCGCCGGGGGTCGAGCCGCCGGCCGCGGGGGACGAAAGGGGCGGCGGCGGGGGAAGGGGGCGAGGCGCGGAGCTGCCACGCCGCCGGCGCAGCGGCGAGAGCCTGGCCACCGGGAGGCGACAGGTGAGGGCGGGGAGAGGGCAAAGGGCGACCTGCGGGCGCTCGCGCGGCTCTCCTACCTCCGCTCCGGCTCCGCCGCCGACTCGCGTTCCGCCCGCCGCCACCGCCCCCTCGCTCCGCTCCCCCGCCCGCCGCCGTCGTCCCTCCCTAGCGCGGCGCTCAACCGACACCGCTAGCCGCCCAGTCCCGCCCCCAAGCCCGCACTGACGCCTCCTCCCACCAGTAGCAGAGCAGCCAGCTGGCCTCAGGCCACGCCCACCTCCCCTCGCCGACCAGTAGGAGCTAGCCGGAGGGCCTTCCCCGCGCCGCCCTCCCCACCGGCACCGCCCCCACGCTCGGCCCCGCCCGCCCTCGCGGCGGGTTGGGTTGACTCGCAGCTGCCGAGCAACGGGCGCGGGGCTGCGGGAGGCGGCGCGGCAGGGCCGGGCCCCGGGCCCGGGGGGTCGTGTCAGGGGAGAGGCGGCGGCGGAGGGCGGCCGCCGAGGGCAGGCCTGGCTGCGGGCAGCGCGGGCAGGTGGAGGTGCGGAGACCAGCCCCCGGCAGCAGGGCAGGGCCGGGCCGTCGGGGAGGCGGCCCTCCCTGGACTGGGAGCAGGGGGCAGGTGGCTGCTCGGTCCGGGGAATTTCGCCTGACGGATGGGCTTTTTTATTTTCTTTTTTGCCCGTTTTTTTTGGGGGGGAGGGTTTTTTGTTTTTTTTTTTTTTTTTTTTGCGTGGAAACTGGTCCACGCCCCCGGCAGGCAGAGCCGTTAGTCACCCGTGTGCGGAGCGGGGAGGGGGCGGAGAAGGGCCGTAGGGACGGAGGCCGGTGCTTTTTGCTGGGTGGATGGAGAGAAGGGCAGTGGGAATGTTAAAAATCTGCCTCTTCTCTTTTCTCAGATCGGCTCTGGAAACCGTGGAAACGTCTCCAGCACAACCTGTACCAAACCATTACTCTGCTTGCAGGTTCTGTTGCTGGCGCCTGTGAGGTTTGTGCTTTCCAGCTTTGCTCACACAAACGAAAAATACAGTTAAAAACTAAGGCCTCTTTCAGCTGCCACTTCCAGGCAAAAAATTTGAGTATCGGATACATCATGGCAAAATGCAGTTCTGCGAGTTACAGATGCTCGAATTCAGCTCTGATTTTCTTGGTATGCTTCAATGGTTATTTAAATTAGAAAAATGTTATGAAGCCCACAGGACATAACGTGCCGCAGGGCTCGGCAATAGTTAAGTATTGCTAATCTAACACTAACCAAAAGTATATTTCTTTTGGAAGGATATGAACCTTAAAAAAGATCTGCACAGACTGATAACAGAACTTAAGGCATTCCAGTGCATAAAAATCAGGCTCCTCAATTTTGTTTGTCGTTCCACACAGACTGCGCTTCATGAGCCTTGGGGCACTTAAGTATTAGTACGGATCCAGGATGCACTTTTGAAGTAAATGCTGTCATCATCTCTGCTCACAGTGCTTTGCTTCACAGTATGGGGTAGTGTTGGAAGGCATGAAGTAGATAGATCCCTTTTGGATGAAGCTAAACTGGCAGAGGTGCTCGAGGAGTGCACCTAATGCGTTCCAGCCACAAATGAGCGCTCAGTGGTAATCACACTGATCTCATCAAACACCAGGAATCCCTGCAACATGTATAGCTTGGACCTCAGGCCATTGGCACCAACTGTTGCACCCTACAGGTCTTCTGTTAGGCCTTGGTGCTCGCTGGTAGAGTCAAAGACTTGGGAGTTTTGTAGCTTATAAGGAAAGTCCCAGAGGATTTCCAATGTAACATCTAAAAGACCTGATTCATGGTTCATGGCAGGCAGTCAAACTGATCTTCTGAAACTTTCATGCTTAAAAGTGTGACAAAACGCCCAGTTTGTATATGGATCTTCTCAAGCTGTTGTGTCAGGAGTACATCACATCATCCATAGCTATAAAGATAACTTGAACTGAATTTCAAGATATGACATTGACAACAATGTCTATAGACAACTATAGAAAATGTGCTACCAGTGTTGCTACTCCAGATACTGTCAATGGCTGTTGTGGTCGTTAATTATCCCCCTATGCCTGCAACTGATTCCATGATAGAAGGCAATGGTGCTACAAGTTAAAAATTAAGATAAATGACTGGGTAATGCTTCAATGCTTAAAAATAACTAAATAAATTTCCGGCAACATATGCTAGCAATTAAAACCATTTTTTTTCTATCAGCGTATCTTGTCATTTTAATATGAGGCCAGATTGTAAGTGATGTAGTACATGTTGAGTTTTTATGAGAAGGCATCGACAGAACCACTGCTGTGGCAAAATCTGAGCAGAGAACTGTGGATTTTTTTGTTATAACCTACACAAAATCAATTTCCTTTTCCTACAATTCTCACAAGTAACCAGTTTCACACACTAACATGATGTAGTTACTCTTTTTACTGAGATCTGCCACCTTTTGCATGTTTCTTATAATACGATACGTGAGAGAGAAGATAGAACACTTTATTATAAAGTTTCATCTTAAGCATTGCTTCAAAAAGGACAGCAGTCCATAATTTTCCATGCCTGAAATCAAACATCATAGCTCACTTTTTTTTCTGGGTTTCTTCAGTATTCATCAGAATATTTTTCTCCCTGATGTTGTGGTTGTAACAGAAGTGTTAGAGTACAACATTTTTTTGCTTACTGCATCCAAAAGTTTAAGGCTACTTTCACTTAGCCAAAAAGATAGAATTTTCTAATGTGAACCTCTGCAAATCAGGCGTGGTGTGGAGGCCAAGCCCTTTTTCTTCTGACATGCACGTCATGATCTATAATAGAGATTTTGTTTTGAGAAGCTAGGCTAGACACCACCAAGTCAAAAAAAATATAGGAAAAAGTATAACGTACCAGCTAAAACAAGCACGTATGACTCTGAATACAAATAAGCAGCAGGTCTCATTCATAGCAAGATACCATTTTTAGACCTTTTTCCCATCAAAAAGAGAGGAAATGTCCAAGTTTGGGCCACCTAAGTGTTTTTTCCAGGGACTCCTAAGGAGGTTGTGGAGTGATCCACACCAGAGACAAACACTTGAAGGCAGCAGGCAGATTGTCTTAGCTTCCTTTTTTGGTCCCACAGACTAGCTGGCTTGGTGTCAGGCTGGCCCTCCAGTGCAGATCAGAAAAGTTTGATCTGTTCTGCTAGAAATGGTGTGAAGTGCCAAGTCCTACACGTCTTCTTTAGGAGCGCCTGTGAGTCATTGTATCAGCTAGGCACACAGGCAGCTACTGGTTTGATGGCCAACCGATGCAATGCAGCCTCGGTAGGAAAAGAGCTGCTTACCCACTGCATCTGCATGAAGCCACTGACACTAAGAGCTAAGTAGGAATAAATTTTATGTTAGCATCAATGGAAGTGGATGACAAGAGGATACTGAGTAAGGAGCATTATCCATATGGTTTAGAGAGGTATAAATGTAAACCCGTGGGGCAAGATACTATCACAACATCTTGGAAAAGCCTTTAAACAGGCAGAAATCAATGGGAGTTTCGCCTAGCTCAAAAGTTCAGAAATTGGCATATGGGTAGAGGCAGATTATTCATTTATTCTTTCTTGCAGTGACATTTCATTACATACAGAAGAAACAAAAACCATGAAGAAGTGAATAGATATTGTTTCTTTCCTAGGGTCTTGGGAGAAAACAATGCAGCAAAAGGGAGTGATGCTGGGTTTATTATTATCCTCTACAAGCTGGCTGTTGCTTTCCCAGGAACCAAGCTCTCAGCTGAGCAAGCAGTAATTTAAAATGAATTTTATCATGAATTTCCTATACAGCATTGCATATTTAATACAGGCAATAAAGGCCGATAGTCACAATTCTCAGGTGGTAGAGTTTGCTAGAACTGCACTGACGTGCTTTTACAAAGCTTTTCTTCAAATCTGTATTTTAAAATGTGTAATTTGCAAGTATTGCTCTTGAATGGGATCGCTTCATTTTGAAGACTGGGCTCGTGATCAAAGAGTTATGGCTTTATTCCTCCCTGTGCAATCATTTCTATGCAAAGACTGCAAACCAATTTTTTCCTTCTCCATTTGGTGGGTGCTGCAGCCATCCCTCACCAAAATGGCAAGTAGTTCACAAGATTTGCCTGGTACAGATGTTTGTGGGGATTTAATACAGATGAGGGTTTTCTGCGCATCCCCACCACAAGAGAACATCTAGCAGGTCTGCCCAGCACTTCTAAGCCAAACTGAGCCCTTCCAGGAGGGGGGATGTCACAGAAGCAACGGTGCTTGGTCTGTAAGAAATAGTTCTACAGTTTTACTGTCATATTTAACAAGACTTGTTTAGGCTATGAAAAGTACCTACTCTCTGCCTCTTAGTTTAAAAATAGGTTTTCTGTGCTGCTTAGCCACCTGCTGTATTCTCCTCTCAGGCACTACCACTGCCCTTTCTTCTGGCTTCCTAAATGTATGTGGGTAGATTGCAAGATGCACATTCTGCTTATACAGAGCCAGGACTCAGCCTAATTATAACCTACAAGATCAGGATGAGACACTTTTGACTTGAAGAAGCAAAGATGGATGATTGAGTTGTTGACATTTAACTTGTTTAGATATTCTGAAGTCGGTCCACTTTTTACTGTACCTGCTGATACCTGATGAAAGTGACCTATGTGTGCAAGCCATTGTCTGCATCACATTTTCTGACTTCTAGCAAAGTAAAAACACTTCTGTTGTTCTTTTATTATTCTAAAGCCAGTGTGTTTTTATAACTTCTCCATGACAAGAGTACACAGAATGAAGTTAAAGAATATTTCTTTCCAGACTACAGTAATACAGACAATCTGACATTTCAAAGGATTATACATCTTTATTTCAATAATAATGACCAGTTATGGTTAATGGATTTCATTCATCCTAATATTTCTCACTGTGTGTAATAGGCATCTTCCGTGTGCATGTCAGTAGCATGCCCATGACGTATTTCATCCTCGACCATAATTCATAGTTTTATGCCAGCATTTGGTTGGAACAAGACAGGTTGTAAGATGACATGATTGCAGGGTGGCTTTCTGTTGCAGTAGTCCATGTTTTAAGCAATTCCTCTATGTCTAGACCCATCAGCTCTGCAGTCCTCAGCTCATCTCAGAATAATAGTCTTGACATACATCATTATAGCCTCACAGATCACATCTTCTTCCACCTCTTTTTCTTCCATGGAGCTCTGGTGTTCCTAGCAATGATGTCAGAAAGAAAACAGATTAGATAGGATCACTCGCATGTTTTTCCAGTGATTATTTTCTTAAAATCAGTTTTGTTTTCAGAGCATTTGTAACTGTCCATAATCAGTTTCCCAAAGCATGTCCCTCTCATTATATTGAAATAATATTATTCTTGTTATATTGAAATATTCTCCTTGTCTCCTTTGTACTCCTTTCTGTCTTGGTCGCATCTAAACTTTACTTAGTTACCATTGTGTTCGATGCATTATTCAATATATCAATACTATATATTGTTTTCACCTATTTGAGTAATATTCCCCCACTTGGGGATTTTTTGATCTGTTTTCCAAGAGAGTAGGTTTCCACAGGAAAAAAGATCACCCTTCTTCTCTAGAAGAATTAGAATTTATTAACTGTCTCACTAATCCAAGCCTCATGGAGAGACCAAGCTGGTACATTTAGCATCTGTACACAGAATCCCTAAACTTTATGTACGGAACAGTAATATATGAAATATTACATCTAGGCTGACGTGATCCCACTATGTGTAATCTTCAGTTAAAGAGGTAACTTGGGTTTAATGTATTTTTAACAGTGAAAAAGATGTGGATGTTTTTTGTAGCCTAACATACAGAAGATTATTTTCTAAAACATGAATTTAAGTAGAGAGAGGAGGGTTGCACAGCAACATCAACATAGTTGGGATATTACCATTTCTACTTATTGTAACATGTATTATAATCATTATTGTACTTAAAGAGTCCTACTCTTGGACAGGATTATTTAAGTGGATCAGGTGTCATGCAAACACAAAATAAGAAGATGATCCCTGCCCCCAAAACCTTATAATTCAAGAAGTTACAGGTGAGAGAGCATTGGGAAAGGATGAGGTAGTTCACACAGCATGGCAGGCAGCTGGCTAGACTTACCCAAACCTGTAGTACCATGGTAGAGGTGAATTTCAAATGGAGATTTGTAAAGAAAATACTGAAGTGGCTTTGTGGATGTTTATGAGAAACTCAGCCAGAGCAGGTAGGAGCAGTACGGGAGATAATGTGGATGTGTGTACCTGGAGTTTTAACAAGCAGACAATAACTATCATCTTGGTTAGGCTGGATGTAAGAGCTCGAGACATGATATGGTGGTGATAGGTTGCAAATAGACTTGAAAATGACAGTGTACCCTGATGCTGTAAAGATGAGGAAAATAAATAACAGACTGTAAGAGAGGAAGATTTAGAACTTACCATCTCCCTGAATCATGACAAATTATTAATGTAGTGCATGGCAAGGGTAAGGAAACAGATGTTGCAGCAATCAATGTGTGGCATAATGAAAATTCGGATGACTTTTTAGTATGCAGATGAATGCAAAAAGCCTACTAGAAATGTTAAGAAAAAAGTCGTGTTAGGATTATGGTGTAATTTGGCTATGAGAAAAAAGGTGGAGGTGGAAAGTGCAGATAAGTGGCAGGCTAGATATGATTTGTCATGGTGACTGCAAAGGAGATGCAACTGAAAGTGTTGTTTGAAACATATTGTTCTTGGGGCCATGTCCCTGAAGAATAAATCTGAGCCAGATTTTTTGAGACTTTCTTTGAATAAAAAGAGACAGATCTGGAGTTAAAAGATGAATATTCAAAACAATAACTAAATTATCATAGGGTTAGATCATCATAAATGCTGGAGGTGGGTCTTGAAAGAACTCCAAATGGCAGGAAGTAGTACTGGACAGATGCACAGAGTGAAAACATACAAACAAAAAAAAAGACAGTCATGGAAACTCAAGGAGGACAAAGTTTCAATGATGGATTATCATTTTTCAACTTTGGTTCAGTTCAAAACCAATGACTGACACAGGTAAGAGCAGATTATGTTGTGTCTATGGGGAGAAGGCTGGTTTACAGGGGTTCTGGGATGAGACTGGAGAAGAGATACATTTAATGAAGTTGGAGATGGGAAAGAGGAGCAGAGCAGTCTGTAGCTGGTGAGAAAAGGGGATCAGAAAAAGAATGTTTTCAGTGGGAGCGTGAGAACTGAAGGAGGAGTGAACAACAGTTTGCTCAGTGTGGAAGAACTGAAGCAAACGGAGGAGTTGAAAAGAGAAATTCTTAATATGTGACATGGAAGAAGGAAAGGAGTTACAGAAGGGGAAGTGATGGAAAGCAGATGTCTTCATGTAGAAGACATGGGTGAGATCCCAATGTGGAGAGTGAAGGATTTGCAGGAGCAGGGTAAGAGGGAGGATAATTCAGGGTAGCAAAAACCTGCTTGAGATGACAGATGTTCTCCAACTGAGAATGGAGAATTACTTAACTAGGAAACTGGGAGAACTGAAGATGGATAAAACAAACTTGCAGTGGGGAGAGACAGCTCTTGGGTGAAAAGGGTGAGGAGTGAAGCAGGTAAAAAATGAACAACAATCCTTGAGATAGGAGAAAGGAAAGAAAAAATGTGGGGAAAGAGAGGGGAGACAAATACTGATAAATACCGATGACCTGGAAATTGTGGAAAAACTGAGTGACAAAGCGCAAGGTAGAAGACGACCTTAAGTATGAAGTTGAAAGATGTATAATCATTGTTTAAAAGGGAGGAACACAGCATCAGAGATCTGAAAATATGGCTGATGAAAATCAATACAAGACAATAGGCTTTGGTATAGGGTGAGCTGAAGGAGGAATGTCAACTGAACACAGAAAGGAGACATGGGACTCTTCAGCAAAGGGATTGGATGCATCAGCAAAGGCTTACATGGGATACAGTGAAAATAATACCTTGAGTTGCAATCAAAGAACAAGGCTGAAGACAACTGCTACAGAGGACTGATGCACGGAGAGCAGACAGCATGAAAATGATAGGGTGAAGTGGAGAAGGGTCATATTTAATGCTGTTAAAAACTGAGAAAGAGTATAAAGGATGTAGCCAAGGAGGAGCATAGGCAGGGAGAGAGCAGAAGCCCAGTGTGACTGTCGTGAAATGAAGCTGGAGGGAGAAATGTGTGGAAGAGAGAAACCTCTGAAAGGGAAGAGAAACAAAAGAACTTGGTGAAGGTGAAGGCAGTGACATATGGAGAAGTCATGGATGACAAGGTTTTTTTACAGAGACAAAAAGTGTGGGAGGAAAGAAGGGTGTGGGTGTGAAATTTGAAGCTGTGAAACAAGACAGGTAGAAGCAGCAAAAAAGGAAGATGTAGCATAAGGCAAGACAAGATTTTCAGACCTGGATGGTAAAAATAATGGCCCTAAATTCTGTTTAGCCATCTCAGTAGAAAGTGGCTTTAAAACATAATCCCTCAAAACATTTTTTCTTTACAGAGATCATCTGCAAATAGTTGCTCAGATGTGTGGGCTTTCCTCTGGGGAGGGCAGAAGGAAATGAACTACTGATTCCTACTCTCTCCTGTTCAGTGTGTTCATTAGGCTGGTGGAAAGTGGCAGGTGATAGATTTAGCTGTGAGAAGGCATAGATGTTAACAGCATCATTCCTAAACAAATTTAGATCTTTCTGTTTCATCATATTTGGCAGGTCTGGTTGGATGATGACTATACTAATGCTTAATATGGTTTTGAGCTGGAATGCAACATAAATGGCTAAGACCAGGTTTATTTCAGCAGTGTGCACTGGAGGGCTCTGCAGCTTGATAATAGTGTTGGTTTCTACCTTAGGGACCTTCCTGTTTCTCCGTCTGCGTGAGCTTTGCTTGGAAGCAGATACCTTTTTTCCTGGATATGGGCCTTGCCACTTCTCTGTGCTTCTGTCAGCTGGAATTTGGGTTTCTGCAGAGAGCACTCCATAAAACCATGCCCAGAGATTAAAAGGGAGCTTCCCCACCACCCACTGGCTGAGCGAGTTCCTCCAGGCAGCCTTGGCTCCTGTGAAATTCAAAGTGTTTGTTTTTACATGCACTGCAAAGCTTTGGGATGGGATCCATCTCTCTCAAATCCAAAGCTCCCTCCTTGTAGTAAGTCAGAAACTGGGGTTCTTCCCATGTAGGGGTTCTGCACTCTGCTATATCAGGGAAAGATCTGCTGATCTCATATCTTGAGTGCTCACCAGGGTGCTCTCAACCAGCATTGGTATTTCAGTCATTATGTCTACAAAAGAGCCTGAAGCTACAAAGCCTGTTTCCAAGATAAACTTTCTCCTTCCTGTTTTTGAAAAGGGATTTGGTTGTTAGGCTTGGGGAGCTGGGGGAGACTGCGTGCGGTTCTGGTTTGTTTTCTAGGAATGACTAAGAGAGGAGGAGTTTGTACAGTCTGACTAAATTCTGATGACTTTGTTAGCAACCGCATTTCTTTAACTGTACATGAGCTTGCTGGAAGTATGTTTTTAATCTTGTAAAACCCTCCTCAGTTTCTGAGTTGCTTCTCACACACATCCTGTTACTTTCCCTTTTTAGCTTCAGTCCTTCCGTGTGTGACATCCAGGCATTTCAAGGAATATTTTTAAATGTTTTTTTTTTTTCAACTTAGTAAATGTATTACTTTCAAATATTTTCATTGTTGGCAAATGTCTGAAGATTTCTTGTTTTAAGTAAAACTCCTTGGCCCTGGTTGAAAACAATATTTTGTTCTACTATATAAGCATCCAAGCCATATTGAAAGTGAAATACATTAAATTAGAAAAATGTAAAACTAATCTGGTAGACATTTTGCTTTCAATTATAGTGAGAAATGCAAAGATAAGAGTTTAAATTTTGATCAGAATAATGCATATATGAGATTAAGGACTTGACTGGAGGCTGCATCAGAAAGAAGTTTGTGATTCAACTCCTCAGAAGCAAAATTAATGAAGCACACAAAAGCTGGTTTTGGTTCAGAATGATGGTTGTCCCAGATTAGATTCCCTGATGTGATACCAGCTGCATCCAGCCATGACAGTGAATAGTTTTTGTATTCGGTCCCAACCAAGAACATAAAAATAACAAAAAATTTGGATGTGAGGACTCAGTGCTGCTGAAAATGTGAAAGCATAAGTCTTCAGTCCTCCATTGTGGACCACTCCCTGGTGAAACTAATATTATCCTTTTCCCCAAAACTTTATTGGAACTAGTTATCCAGTACTGCAGTGACATCTACTGAAGGAAAGCAAAAAAAGCCTTAGGAAAGCAGCATTGGCCTCTTTTGAACAGTGCGATCATCAAAACTTGAATGTATTTTTAAATACAGAGAGGTTTCATATTTTTCCCTTTTAATATTTCAGAGCTACTATTATCTGATTGTTACTCAGCACCAACAATCACAATGTTTCCAGACTTTAAACAAACACATACCTAACTGATGTATTCTGCAACTTTTTTTTGTATGCAGATATTTAATTCCTGAGAGACTGTGTTTTAGTTTTAGTTTTTCCTCCATGTGAAAATGGAAGTGAAGGGACTTTTTTCTCAGTGAAGGGAGGGAGAGATTAGAATGTAGGGGGCTGGCAAGTGCACAAGGTGTTCAGACAGAGCTCGCTGTGACCTGCCTACCTCAGTGGGTGGGAAGAGTTGAAAAGGACAAGGGGAATTGCCACTTCTGCTATTAAGGTGAACTGCTTGTATTTGTATTCCATTTTAGGTAGAGTGTATTTGATGATTTGTTTTCTTTATGCTCTTCTCTTGCCAGCATGCACTATTTTATGCTGGAAATGAAAACTGAACCCCTGTTTTTATTAACTAATGACTCATGTTATGTACAGCTGCTTGTAGGGGAGATCTGTTTTGTTTACTGGTGAAGGTTTGTGGTCTGTAGCTGCCTCACCTGGATACTTCCATCTCTTTCTTCCAGGGGACTGGATTATGGGATCTAATCTTGTTGACGCTGGCAGCAGTGGTTGCAGTTCTCTGGATCAGGAGGGAAGTGGGATTCATGCCTGCACTTCCACCCTTCTGAAGCAGACAGCATCTTGTCCTTTTATTTGCAAGACCCTCCTTGAAGAAGAAATCCCGTCAGTGTATGCATGTGCCGAACTATCAAGTGAGCTAGAAAAAAAGCATAATGGAGCTGCAAAATGTTGATCAGTTGAGATTACTGTTGTTTGAAAAAGACCTGAAAATACTGATGGGAAGGTTTAATGGTTCTGCCCTGTTCTGCATTTTTTTTCCTAGTCTTCCAGCATGCAGCACTTACAGCCTGTAATTAAAACAGCTTGCTGCTATTTGCATTTTCATGAAAGGAGCCTCTTCTAACATACCACTCTTAAATCTCCTATTTGATACCAAGTGAAATTTAATTTCAAGGTTTTAATCTTTGCAGATCATTTAACTCTTAACGGCTTTTTAGCCTAAATCTCTCTCTGCTTCTATCTGAGCATGTGTCTCCCTCCCCCTCTCTCAGTCTCCTTCATTATTTGTTCACCTTTAAGCCATTCCAAAGCTATTGGAATGACAAATTGCAAAGACAGGAGCCTGAATTTTACTTTTATGCTCAACATCTCTGGCATGAGTTCCTACACATTCCTATTAAAACTATGTCTGGAGCTGAAACCCAGTGAGGGAAAAATGGGCTTCAGGCTGCTTATTAATTAAATAGTTTTGTATGGTACTATCTGCACATGGGAATCATATTTATGGGTTTAGATGAACAGTGGAAGAATATTCTTGGAAGTGCTGAATTTGAGGACAAACATAAAATTAAAATACTGTGCATATGCTAAGTGCTAGGTACTTTGTGCAATACAACTGAGCAAGGCATCCCTTAGAAAAGTAATAGCTACCAGCAAAGGATGTCTAGCAAGTGGAATTTTTTGTTGATTCTCTCATTCCCTTCCCTAACTTTCCTTTTCCTGACAGAAACAGATGGAATTTTATTTTCTCACAATTACTATGAACTGAGGCTAACAGCTCTTAAATTGCCAGTGAGGAGGTGGAAAGGTGTGGAAAGAAATAAAAACATGCAAACCCTCTCTAACAATCTGAACAGTGAAACGTGGAAATAAACCTTGTCATATGAATTAACCATGCCTGGTCTGTGGCTTGTGGATTACACCCAATATATAATGATCCATCGGCTTGTCAAATAACGTCTGCATTTTAAACAATAACACAATTCTGTTGTCCTTCTACTGATGATTGATTCTTCCAAACTATTATGAAGAAGAGGAGCACTGACACGTTATTTACCTGTGTTGAGGACTGGAAAGGTTTCTTTAATCTCTGAAATTGCTTAAGTATAGCCTACATGGAAGCCATTTACTTTCTTAGAACATTTCTTTGAGGTTCCTCTCTGATCAGTTTTTTCTTTTCCCAAGCTCTTTATTTCCTTTTTGTGACCATTATCTTATTTTAAAATTTGCATTATTTAATCCCGAGTGAGGGCACAATAGTAGTAAAATCAGTTTAAAGTCAACTCCAGCTAGCATAGGGACATCGCATGAGAAAGCAGCCACTTCACTTTCTTGTAGGTTAGTTCTGGAGATAATCTGGATGTGCCCTAGGCACTGGCCATGGTACGATTATCTGTCACGTACCCCAGGAGTCACACAAGGACCTACAGCTATCCTTAATTTTGAGAAAGAAGACTTTCTAAATTTAACAGGTTAAATGTCTTAACTTATCCCCTAAGCAGGCTACATGGAAAGATAAGGAAATTAGTATTCAAAGAAGGAGAAGCTGCTGAAATGCCATTTTATAAGCCTTGTCTGAGGTGTGCAGGAGGAAGGCCTGATGCAACACTCAGCTTTTTTCCTGAGGCGGATCCCAGTGCAGATTTCTACATATGTGGGACCTGCCATTGAAAATGCTTAGTAACCTTGAGAACACAATCAGCCTGATTCACATTCCTTATGTTGCATGCTCATTTCATGGAGGATGCAGCTTCAGTCTGCCTCAGTGTATGCAGCTCTGAAAGCTTTGGCCCAAGTCTTATCTGAAACCTCCTTCTTGAGCGTTTTCTCAACAGGATTTTGCACTATATGTTGTGTTGTATTTTGGACTTTTGCACCTGTGCCTGAAGGCAGTGGCTATTGAATTTTCTGCCATGGTAACTTCTTTATACAGAACTGGCCTCTGAAATATGTCTTGTTTGATTGTCCTAACTATTTTTCTTCACCTGAAAAAACAAAAATTACTGCCACTGTTGCATTATGATTATTTTAATTAAAATCTTTGCTGCTGGTAATTTTGAAGAGATTAGATGTTTCTAGATAATGATGTATCTTTGCTGCGCCCTTTTCAGCACCTTAAGTCCCTACTATTATTTTGTCATTATTATTATTATCATTGTTATTATTGCTATTATTACAGTTCTAGAGCTTTCTTTTCTGTTCAGCACAGCCAATGCAGAGAATTTTTCATTTTATACCTGCCATTTTCTCCACATTGTAACAGGAAGATTTCTTTCTATTTGACTTCAGTCATACACTGATTGATGTTTCTGATGCTCTCTCTCATGCCTTACTTTCAGTAATTGTAATTGCACCTTCAATGGAACATGCATTTCACATTAGCTGCTTGTATTCTGGTGGGATTTTGCAGTGATGTAGAAAAGTAGTCTACAAGCTGTTAAAGAATGATTATCCAAAATAAAAAAAAATAGTTCATTTTGGAAGCATTTTCTAATTTTTGATCGCTGTGAGAACTAAAGTAGCCAAATCAAATGTATGGTAAAATATTAGGCATTTTTACTCTGTAATAGATTGCTATGTGAACAGAGGGGAGAAAATATGCAGGAGGTGCTGAGAACAGAGGAGTCTGTCAGCCTGTAGTAAGACATGTCCCACTTCATCTGCACAATGTTGAATTTAAAGTCATTGTTAAGAGTTCTGGATTATATATGACATTAATAGCTCTGAACAGGTATATCTTTGTCTGGGGTTTGCAGATTTATTTCAGTATGCTGAGTATGATGCTCTGGGTTCAAAGAAACCCATTTGCTCAACCATAGCTTCAGAAATGAAGACACTGCTGAAGGACAGAGCCAAACATGAGGTACTCTCCTCTGCTGAGATTCTGGTGATGGCAGCTTAAAAGCCCATGTAGAATTAGGGGACAGCAAAAGAAACACCAGTACGTGAGAGAGCCAGGAGGATTTATGAGGTTGTTTTTGGGAACAGCAAGCTTGGGACTGTAGAGGAGACCAGCTTCCTCCTATTTGACTCCTCCTGTGTTCAGGGCAACAGGGATGTGTGAGGAATCTCCATAAACCACACCAAAGACAGCACCAAATAATACTCTTGTAATCAGTGACTGATGCGATTAGCTTTCTTCCTAGTGGAAGCAAATAAAGCCCCAAATACTGGCTAGCCATGTGATTCAAGGGTCAGGATAATAATTTTTCAACTGTAAGCATGACTGCAGCACTTTGTTTTACACAGAATATATAAGGAACCTATGAAGTGTCTTGATAAATATAATAAAAGTGATGATATATATAAAAATCTGCCATGGCACATAAACTTCAAATGCAGCTAAAGAAGAAAACCATCCCTATGTGTAAATCTATCTTTTTAATGGGTTTGCTTATACTCAGACTGAAAGTAGACTGAAGGTGGGTTCACCAGGACCTGTAACATCATGCATGTCAGGGCTGATATTACGTGGGAGTTGTTCAGAGCAATGTGATTCAGATTCAATGTTATGTGAGACCATGTTACCATAGTCCTGATCACAAGAGAGAGAAAATTAATTTGGGCTGGATCCTATTATTGTCCCTATGAATATATCTTTATTGGAATATAGGCATCTTTTTCATCAAATTCAACATCTGATTTTCAATGCAGTCCTAGTTTACCTCTCTTTTTTAGCATGTGCCAAGCTCTCCAATGTTGCAAAATGAAAACAGCAGTTTCTTTTGATTCTGTTCAGTCTGTGGCTGTTTCCTCCTGCTGGAGCACACACCATCTCGTAGTCCAACCTTCAGGTTCAGTGTTCACCTTCCCATTTCCTGCAAAACTGCTTTGGTTTTTTGGCATAAGGCTATTTTATGTCCTACTGCTGTATTTTCTTTAGATCATTGTTTCCTAAAGCTACTGAAGCACAAAGGGGCAGATTTCATTAAAAGGCAGTACATGAGTTTAATTATAACTGAAAGAAGAGAAACTGTCACTTTCTGTCATCTTTATGCAGTAGTCATTTGTCCAAATGCCTTGGGCGTCTTGGAACATCAATTTATTAAACTTGGCTCAACAAAGAATTCTAGGACACCATTTTGCAAATGATGTTTTCTTACTGAGTTAACATCAAGAAACATCAAAAATAAAGGTTCCAGGCTTTGTATATTAAAATAAACTGAGTGTACAGTCTCTTCAGTAATGAAAACTTTCTGTCTTCAAAGAAGTTTCCTGTGAGCAGGACTGGATAGAGTAGTGATATATGGATGGTGACAGTGCAGTGGCATTACTGTTTTACCATCTCAGATCCACTACTTGGGCATTACAGCTGTCTCTTTGTCCTTCAACATCCCTCCTTTAGGTATCTACATTGGCTCAGATTGGAAAAGACAACCAGGTAAATCCCAGCTCTATGCTATTCCATGGTGGTCTCTTTTCAGCTGGAAGCATAAAACGCCCCAAAATGTGGGCTCAGGTCCACAAGAAAAATTGATTACAGTCCCCAAAATTTCTATGGGCTCATGTACCAGCACAATTTCAGTATGTGTGGGATTTTATACATGTATTTAAGGGACAACTTTCAGCCAAACTTTATGAATTAAGAGGGCACTCTAACTTCGCTGCTGCTGCTGTGGTGTGTCTGACCAGAGCATCACCACGGCTAGCTGGCCATGGCCAAAAGAGTTGCAGATGGCATGAATACAGCAACGGTGCCGTGAACTGCAATGGTTCACTGTGAAGACAAGTCAGGGGCATAGGCAGCCTTATTCCACACACGGAAACATGCCAGTTTGTAATGAAAAAAACCCAGACAAAAAAGTGGTGGTTTCTAATCTTCAAATTATTTAGGTGACCTTAAGCTTTAACAAGTTATTGCAGGGCTGGTGGCAGGGGACTGGGGGAAAGTGGAGAGTTTTGTGAAATCTTTTGGAAATCCAAAATAACTAAATTTTTCATTGTGACACAGTAGTTCTAAGTAGGACATTAGTAATTTGCTACTTGTTTACAAGAGCAGTCTGGTAGAAAGATAATCTTCAGCCCAACTAAGAGAGGAAAAAAAGCCAAACCCTCAAACAAAGTCTGTCCATAAAATGGTATGACATTTGCTAAGTAATCCACGTCTTGTCAACTACCCCAACTTGTTCTTCACTTGTCACAGTCAGTAAAAAAGGTCTTTGTCTTGTGCAAATAAAAAGACATTTGACTATTCCTAAGTACAACTTCGAGAGAAAAAATATTTGCTTCAGACAAACAACTGTTTTGTGGCAGAACTATTTCAGGTGAAAAGAATGTAAAAATCTAAGCAATGTGTCTCTAGTGTATAAATAAATGCCCTGTAATTGTCTTTGCTAAAGTGGAGGTAATGGTGTTGGAACAATAGATGCCATTGAAAAATGAAATCCTGTAAAGTGATAAATGTGTAAGGTCAGCGGAACTATTTGAAGGTAAATAATTTGTCTTTCCTTAGCTACTGGCATCTTTAATCTGAGAAAGAAGACGTCCAGAAATTAACTCCGTGTGTTCCACAGAGGTATGAAAAGACCTATAACAGGTATAGGATCACACCTGCCACTTCAGTCAGAGGGAACCCCTTCAGTACACTGCCTCTTGACTGGATTAGACAATACCTAGCACAAAAATGTCCAAACTGTGTTCAGACATGCTCAGCTCCTGCAAAGACAGTTTCACACAGATGGCTGGCAAGACTGATGAGACCGATGCATTTCTGACCAGCTTGCAGCCAAGGGGCTAATACTTCACATTCCTTCTAAGAGGTTGGGGTCCTTTAAACAGATAATGGGCAAAACTCCTCTTGTATACACAAAGAAATGCCAGATCATTGGGCGCAAGTCTCAGCTGGAGCTCTCATCTGGAGAGGAGAGCACTGAGCAGTGCGTAGCTACAGTTTAGGGATGCTTTGACTACTCATACAGCTCATACAGCCTGCCAGAATATGCAGAAGGTGCTAACAGCCTCCAACGGGCTGCACACACCAGGTCATTATGCCACCAGGACTGGAGCACAGATTTAGCACTGCAAAACCATATTGCATCTTATTTCATGTCAGCTTACATAGTCATGTAGTGTACTGACATCATACTTTCTCCATTTCTCCACTTCCATTTTGCCTTCCATCTGCTCCCAATTCTGATCTTTCCCAGCACTCCCCAATTTTATATATAATTTACATATATAACACACTACATGTATTACACTGTGTATACATATATCTGACACATACTTATCTATGTAGCACTGCTGCTGTCCCAGGCAGCAGCGGTACCCTGTAGTAAAGAATTCTCCACCCAACCACAAAAGTCAGTAGAGGAGCTCAGGGTCCTTCATGTATGTATAGAAACACTCCACTTGTGATAGGAACATCAACCTCTGCACCAAGAACCGGGAGCAAGTGCAGAGGGCTTCATTTGAAAACGTTCTGGCTCAGTCTCTGTGCTCATATCCTCCCTTACTTTGAATGCATGAGCATTTTTCCATTAGAGCTTATTTTCTGAAGTTATTTTGGGAATAATTTCACAAGCAACTGAACAAGAAGAAAGATATAGACAGTGAAAGAATAAAGAAAAACCTGTTAATGCCAAGTGTGTAAGAACTTACACTCATAAAAAAAACCTACTAGAAAGAAAAACACTATGTTCTGATAATTCAGATATTTGATATCTTACTTCTTATGCAACTCATTTTCTTTGCATCCCTGGTGTTTCCATTAGAAATATGATTCTCCTTCCCTGCCTCCTGTTCAGCTGGTATTTTGGTCATGACAGTTTTTCATCTTTAAGAACAAAGGAATTTTTGTACTTTATGAGATCAGAGGTTCGTGCAGTCCCATGACTTTCCTCTGACAATGACAACCCAACTGATTACAAAAAAGGTATGAGTGATTGTTACAGGCAAAAAAATAATGTTCTTTCTTACCCTCAGCAGCTGTCAGCTGCAAAAGAAAAACCTGAAAGGATGTTCCATATTTTAAAATTATCTTTATTATTATCATCATAAGATGCTCAGGCCTATTTTAAGCCTACAGGTCTGTTCCTCTGTGATATCTTCTTAACTCTTGATAGCAATATTTCATTGTGCTAAGTGGTTTCATGGATTATTCTGTTTTACTCTTCACATTGCCTGCTATTCAAGTTCAGTGCATGTTCTTATGTTTGGAATAAAAAACTGTACGAGTTTATATTCTTTGGGGGCTTTTTGCTGTTGTTTTTTTTAATATATATTTTATTGCTCCTTATTCATCTCTACATTAAACAGCCCCATGTATATGGTCTCTCCTTGTATAAAAGTCTCAAGATAATTTCTAATCTGTTTCATAATCTGTTTCTGAAATAATTTTATTTACATTGTTTTGAGATGGAGAGGAAAAAACCAAACACAATGGAATATATACCTCTGATTTAAATAATGCTTGTATATTCTCAGTGTTATTTTCAATGTTGTTTGTAGGCCTTTCTTGATAATGATCCTTTTATGCAGACAGTTCCAAAGTGTAGCAGGATGTGCCTTAGGGACCACTGGCATCTTTGACCCTCTGATGGGAAATGTTTGAAAAAAATACCTTAGGCAGAGAAAATATTCATTACCAGTTCCTGAGTAGTATCTCTTTGTTTTGCCTAAAACAAAGTGTACACAGAGTGTGTATTATTTTAGCAGTTCCACATTTTTTTCAAAACTCTCTGAATGTACCATTTAGCCCTGAGGACTTGTCCTTCACTTTATCCCGCTGTTTCAGCACCTCTCCCTTGGATTCCTCAGTCTTCATCTTTACTACCTGAAAGCAGAACAGAAAGGGTATAGGGCTATTACAACATCTTCTTACTGTTTCTACCCTCCTTCACACACAAACTTTAGCAATAAATTTTTAACAAAGAACATTTACAAAATCTTGTTAAAATTGAAAGCTAGCCAAAATAGTTGAAATGCTCCGTTTTCTTCACCCAGATACTGAAAGCTGAAGGTAAGGCATTATATATAGGAGAACAGAAAAGCACATTATTTTTGTATTTTTGTAAGAAATACTTCAACTGCTGTAACATAATAGCTTATACTAACAAACTAAATGATATATTTGTTCAAAGAATTTAATAGTAATGTCTTGACGCATAGAAAAGAAAGCCCCATTACCTCTGTGTACTGTTGATTTGGGGTTGTCTATTATTAATTCACAGTTGCTTTGGGAAAAATAATCCTTACTTATGAATATTAATAAGAACACTCCATTTGGCACTCTCATTCTGCTCCACAGCTTGAGACTTTCCCTGTCCCTCCCTTGCTCAGTCTCATCGCTGCGCAAATGAGGTGCAGCCCCAAAGGAGGACAGGGATGGGTGGCAGGAGATGACCACTCTTGCTTTGCAGAAAGGGAAAAACCGAGGTGCTGGCAGCCACTGTGTGTGCTTCTGGCCCTTGTCCTACCCCCTTCCCCCAGCTGTCTGCTCTTTCGATCTCCCTCTGTGCTCTCGAGCAGCAGGGTTACACCCTGGGATCTTCTGTGCTTGGTGGGGCTCTGTCCCCAGAAAGCCGAGAAAGGCTGTGCTTGGCAGAGACCACCACACTCCGCTTATGCCCGCATCACCCTGAAGGTGAGTGTCAGGTGCCCTCATGGGCAGAAGTATCTATTCCTAATAAAGTCAAATAAACTAAACTATATATAAATGAATAAATAAATGATTGAGAAGCTGTAAAAATGAAGCAGCACTTTATGTATTCTGTTCAAACCAAGTTATTCTGTTCACAGAGAATAGCATTTTAAGGAAAGCAGAAGTCACTGGTGTTTGTGAGCTTGCAAGCTGAGAGCTGCAAGCAAACTGCCTCTGTCATCATTTGAAAACACGGTGCTGACAGATCTCTGACTTGATGGTAGCACTAAACAGGATTAACCACTTTGGCATCTAAGGTTTCATTGCACTGAAATGGAAATAAGTGCTGTTCACACGAAGAATGGCATTTGTCATATTATTCATGCCTGTGGTGGCCTCTCAGGGTGTATGTGGTTAATCACATCATGCCAACAATGTACCACTTGAAACTAAACTTTCAAGAATGCTTTAATGGTATTATTATCAGTTAGTTCTTCTTTTGGTCTTAGGGTACTAATTGAAAGAGATAGCAACCTGGCTCAAACACCCTGATACACCTGGCTTCAAGAAAAGCACGATTTTGGTTTCACTCTTATGCAGCACAGTTATTTAGCAGTTATCCTCTCACCCATGACACTCCCTATCACCTGCATTCCATCCGGGGCGTGTTCACCAAGGGGTACAGTGTGAGTGGGACTCACAGAGCTGTAATTCAGAAGCCTGATTTATTTGATGGCAAATTTGGGATGCCCTTGCCAAGTAGAGTGGCTCCTTTCCCTGGCTCCCCCAGGTCACAGCTGCTGCCCTGCCCCAAAGGCAGCCCAGGCAGTGGCCAGCTTGTGCTTCTGGCTTGCTCCCTTCCCCGCTCACCAGCTGGGCTCCCCCTCACTACCTCACTTGCTCACCATCTTTGCCCCATTCTGCCTCCCCCAGTGCCAGCAGAGCCAAGGGGCCACGGGAGGCTGCCAGCAGATGCTGGTGGGCCAAGGAGAGAAAAGAAAATGTCAGGGAGCTATCGACAGCAACTGGCAAATCCCATGGCAGAAGCGCTCCATTCAGTGGCATCACAAAAACCATACTGGATTTGGAAGCTGTGGGATCATGAGGACCAAATGCTGTGTATGAGAGAAACTCACCCCTCATGCATACCTGTATGACCATGCCAGATTGCCTGAAAATATTGGGAGACAACAGTGCATTTGCATAAATTAGTTCATTTTCTCCAAGCTTTCCCACAGCTGGAAGAGCTGGATTTTTATTTTTTGTTAACCACCCAGACAGCTGTCAAACCTTTCCAGACGGTCCTCCTCACCGCATGCCTGGGACTGAGTTGGGCAGCGATCCCCCTGGACATCTGGATAAGCCCCAGCAGCAGGGACATGGCAGCCTTAGCACCAACCACAGAATTCAGAGGCAGGGGATTATTAGCACTTCATCTTGTTTGCTCTTTCTCTAGGGAAATGGGTGCTACATTTTACCCGAATTTTCTTTACACTTTTAAAGAGCATCCAAAGGAGAAATGTTAGCACATTATGGCAATTTTGCTTTTGTTTGCCAAAATGTAAACCTGGACCCAGAACAGTTCCTCTGTGGTAACTAAAGAGCCCAATCATACATTACCCTCCTGTTGGAAGACATTTGTAGCACCCCTTGAAAAGATTCATTCTTACCTAAACACACAGAGAAACAAACTGCACTAAAATAAAAAGAGGTAAGTGATGCCACCTTCCATACTGTTTTGTGAAGCACCTCATCTGAATGAGAATAATTAATAATGAATTTTAACTGTTGCAAAATTAACTAGAATTTGGGTCAAGTGCACTGCTAAAACATTTGTGATGCATCAGGTACCATGACTTAGGATGTGCAGTAGAGCTTTTGCATTTGGCCCCCTAGTACACATAATTGATCTGGATTATTATGACCCAGAAGTAGAAGTTTTGTTTCCTGGTGCTGCTGCTTTATTTCAAATCCCATGTTTATATCAATTTCATAAAATGTTTTCTCCCATTTTATTCATGTGTTTTAGACAATCTGGAAAGCTTCCTACTACATTTACCCATGTAATTCTGCTTCACTGCAATTGTCTCCAGTGAAGGATGATTTTTTTTCTGCCATTCCTAGATCCAAACAACAAAAATAAAAACAAACTAAGGCCGGATATTTTAACTCTCAAAACAAGATATTTAGAGCTAAAAGTTCTGAAAACATTTGATTCACAACACTTTGATTAAAATACAAAGCAATTTATGTGAAAACAAAGAAAGAAAAGGTCAAAATGGGGTATTTAGAAACACTGAGACAAACAATTTCCATTTACTGAAACAGTTTTACTTGGTCAGCTTATGAACATGTTCAGGATTTTGATATTTCAGCTATGAAACAAATACCACAGAAATGGAAAATTCATAGGGAAGGAAAAACAATTTTCTGTCCAGCCCTGCATATTCTTTATCCAACCAAGAGGCAGCCTGAAGCTCCAGAGAACTTGACAGATGTCAGGAAAAGGGCCCCCTCATCACTTCAAATTTTTCTTTTTTTGGTATTACAAATCTGTTGCAGATTTTTGTCCTCAACACTTTGAGAGTAAGCATTTGTTTTCTTATTTTTGCTTGCCACTGTGCAGGAAACACTCCCTTTAGGAATACAAAACCAAGTAAAACAAATCTGTTTTCCCATGCTGAGGCAATTTTAATCACTATCCATCCAATGGCAAAAGATTACCCATAGTTTAAGTCTATTTTACCTGAAATTGGTTCCTCACTGCTTTTCCCCTACAAATCAATTTCTAACTAATACAGCAAAATATTTTAACAAGTTGTGTGGCCAATATTCTGTTTCCACTTATTTCCGTGAGCTTCCTGTACCTCAGAGAACTTACTTTCAGGCTTGCAGCCATACAAATGAAAATAACGTAACTCCTTGTCTTTCAGTGTTACCAGTTCCTACAGGCATGTCTAAACACCTTATGTATATACTGTAACATTATAGCATTAAAAGAAACTGCTTTACAATGTCTGAATATTTTTACTTAATATAGTTGCAGTGAGTGTTCTTTACACTTGTCGTCTGTAATTATTCCTGTTCTTAATCTACACAGTTTAAAAATTGTGAAGGAGGTGATGGCATTTCCTACAATCAAGCAGAAAAGAAAACAAAATGAAAAAAAAGGTGTTATCAAAAGAATATGTCATTGTCACATTTCAGACCTTGAAGGATTCTGAGGCTGTTCTGGAAAAGGTAAACTTCATTCTTGGGAAAAAATGAAATGTTAACTTCCTGTCAAATAAAAATCTACAATTTCTGTAGAAGTCACATAACAGAGAGTAGAAGACAGACTTATTTTTGTCTCAATTATGCCTCTTTTCAGGTAGTGAAACTGTGCATCCTCTTGTGTATCTATAATATATATAGTTACATAGGACAATCATATTGCGACAGCTTGAAAGGAAGACTCAGAAAATCGGAAAGCTTTAAAAATTCTTATTGAAACTACTTCTTTTTGGAAACCAGGGGCATGCTCATTGCAGAAGCGATAAAATCCTTAAAGCAAGCTTGCATTCATTGAATCATCTTGTTTGCAGGGATCATGGAAGGTGATTTGAGTCTAACCTCTGCCGGAGGGCCAGTCTCCCTGTGGCAGCTCTGACTGATGGTGCCTAGCTCTTCTTGAGGAGCCTGAGGTTGGAGGCTGCACAACTACCCGGCCAATCTTCCTCCCTATCCTTATCATTTTTAGAGCCCTGGGGCTGTTTAGCCAGAAGAAGAGAAGGCTGAGATGGGATCTGATCAATGTTTATAAATACCTGAAGGGTGGGTGTCAAGAGGATGGGGCCAGACTCTTTTCCATGGTGCCTAGTGATAGGACAAGGGGCAACGGGCATAAACTCGAACACAGGAAGTTCCACCTCAACATCAGGAAAAACTTCTTTACCGTGAGGGTGACGGAGCACTGGGACAGGCTGCCCAGAGAAGTTGTGGAGTCTCCCTCTCTGGAGACTTTCCAAACCCACCTGGACGCGTACCTGTGTAACCTGCCTTAGGTGAACCTGCTTTGGCGAACCTGCTTTGGCAGTGGGGTTGGATGAGATGATCCCCAAGAGGTCCCTTCCAACCCCTACCATTCTGTGATTCTGTGATTTTCATTTTCTAATCTTTTTTGCTGTGTTTTAAACCCATCCACCATGCAACTGGAGAGCAAATACGTCATTTTCTCTTTACAGAAGCCTTTCATATATTTTATATACATCTATGTATGTATAGCTATGTATGTTTTATTGTCTTCTTACACTTTGTCCCTTCAACATAAATCCCTGTTGGGTTTTTTTGTTGTGGTGGTGGTGGTTTTTTTGTTGGTTTTGGTTTTTTTTTAGATTTCCTTATAACGCATATTTTATAGATATCTGATCATTCAATTTTTGTTCTTTTCTGCACTCTTCATGGGCTACATATTTACTAAAGCCAGACAGACCACAGCTACTGATCTTTTCTAGGGTCATGCAAATCAGGCTGTTTTTCAAGCAGCCTGTGCTTCTTTTCCTGTATTGTTCTATATGGTTTAACTTTCTCACTACACGTCTGTGACATTGTCCCCTTTGTAGAGACTGTGATTCACATAACCACAGATCTTTTTCTTCTTTTTTTTCCTTTTCACATAATTGCAGCTTTTTTTCCCTGCAGAACACCCAGTAGTTCCCCCTTTCCTGTTTGCAGAGCTGATCAGATCTGCCTCCTCCCAGTGGCATGCACTTTATCCCTGTTGAATAGTACACTCCTTTTTTCAGACCCAGTGTCTAGTGTGTGAAAATCCTTCTAAATCCTACATCTGTCCCCCAGCATGCTAAAGCCTCCCAGTTTGGTATAATCTGCAGTTATGTAAACATGTTTTCTGAACCATCGCTGAGTTCATTAACATCCTTCTGACAATGAGCCGCTTGTACCTGTTCCCTAAATACCTTCATCTACATTGTTTCCCTTGTTTACTTAATATCATATGAAACCACAACAAAAATCTTATTGATGTGACATCCAACATGACATCCAGTGTTTCTCCTCCTCTGATGATTGTTGCAAGAGAGATTAGATTTGACATCTTTTGTTCTTACCTGTTACTTGTCCTAAGCACTTAAAAATAGCTTGCTTACTTGCTCCAGAAGCTTTTCTGAGCACTGAAATGAAATAAATTGGTATATAACTTCCTATTTCCTTCCTTCCTTTCAGCAATACTGGTTGTCCCTTTCTGTTCTGTAATATCTCTCCACTATAAATTCTCAACGATAACCACTAGTAACTGAGATTTCATCAGCCAATCCTTTAAGTCCAGCTGATGGAAAAGCAGCAAATTTTGTCTGAAAAACTTCTCCTTTGGTCCTTTAATATGCAAGTCTGAAATCCATCTGTTTTCCCAGCTATCAATGCCTGATTGGGTTCTTTTTAAATCAAAATTAGATGAAAAATATTAAGAAGCTTGGCTTTCCCAGTGTTGCGTGTCCAAGACTTTCCAGTTCTGCTTGATACTGGAGTAATCATTTGCCTGAATCTCTTTCCATTTCTAGTAATGTACTTGAAATGATTTCATGTTCCTCCCAATGTCCCTTCCTAGCCTGTCATTTTCTGCTGCCTTTTCTGATTTCATCCCGGCATGATCAGACTATACTTTTGTACCTCTCCCAAGTAACCTGACCCAGCTTCTCTTTTCTGCATGCTTCATTCCCCTCTGAGGTTCAGGAAGAGCTTCTGACAGCCAAGCTGATCTTCCACTGTGCCCCTTACCTCTTCTGCATGGACAGTTCACTGACAATTTTCACGTTATTTCTTTGAGGAACTTCCAGCTCCCTTAAACATCTTTTTAATCTGCATCAACCTTCCAGAACATCATAGTAACAGGTTGTATGAGGTCATTGGAGTCTACCACCATGAAACATCTCAGTTTTTGTTTTGATATTGTTACTTCTTTCTGAAGTCACAGAATCTCCCTGAAAAAAAAAACCTGTGAAGCCACATATATGTATACAGACATATAAGTATATATACACATGCATGTTTATCTCTTTCTTTATAAAGAACATGGAGAACTTAAAAATTGCCTGGCTTTTCTGACCGAAATAATTCTATTTAATACCTAGGAAAGAAAATGAAAGATAATGTGTGAGTTACCAAAAAATAAGTTCATCATTCTGCTGGAAAATGGAAGCAGAAAGGACTTCTTGTTCCTTTTCTAATAATCCTGTAAAGAAATTGTTTGCTTCACATCAAACAGCTTGTAGATTGAAGGACACATGTGAAGGCATTACAGAGCCTTTTGGCTCCTGGATTAGGAGAGAGTGTTAAAAGTTTTCTTCTATTCTGGTGGTTTTTTTGGTTTTTTTTTTTTTCACTGGGGATGTATCTGTGATCTGGTGGACATCTATTCTTGCAGCTGTTGTTTATTCTCAGTTTCACCACATCAGGAGTCTAGGAAGCAGGATTAATGCTGGCCAGGCTTCCTGATCTCAGCCTCCTGGGAAAATGATGAGTAGGTAGAGGACTGCACCGGTGCACGTCTGACAGGCTGTTCAACAGTAGCTGTAGAAACCAATGGCACGGCATCCCACCGGCTCACAGAGAAAAAAGTTCCTCAGATGTTATATCTGACACTGGCTTGCGTTTAAAGAATATCTCTGAAGTAAGTTTTTGTTCCCTCTACTCTGTGGCACGTGGCACATTTCTGTATCCATCTCTATAAGGAACGTCGTCGCGTGTTTTCCTGAACACGTTCAATATGACAGAAAGGGGAAAATACTTCAAATTAAGCAGCATCCATCCGCATTGGTTATGAGCATACCGCACTTGCCTATAAAGATTTTCTGTCACCATGTTCCAGCATTTCTTTGTCTTCCTCTTGTGTATTTTTAATCACTTGGATTAGCATATTTTAACATGTCTCTAATCATTTTTCATGTTTTTAATCACTTAGATTAGCATATTTTTACATGTTTTTCTCATGTTGTCTAAATATTACATAGTTATAATTTATGGCAAGAACTCATTGTCCTTGTTTCTGAAGGAATTTACTTCTCATGAGAGTGCTTAAAATAAATTTTTCCTACTAACTTGCAATATACACAGGACACTAAAGTGGGCTGTATGAATTTCACTTTCATATAGAAGAGTTTGAGGGCTTTTAGGGTATATATTCGGGTTTCCTTTTTCTTTTTTCCTCGGAATCTCTCTCTCATGACCTCAGCTTAGTTTCGAATTTAAAACTCCACTTTCAAGTGATGTAAGTAGTGAAGCTGAAACTTGGGCATGGAAAGTCCCGAGGGTTGGTAGTATTTCAGAGGCGATTTCTCACCAGATACACTTACGCCTGCACGCCTCTTGGGGTCTGAACCGAAACACCCGCAGCTCATAAAACGGAATGTACCCTCCTAAAAAGCCAAGAAAGTGCTTTTTAGCTGCGACGCGGCATGTATCAGCGCGGATCTCTGCACCTAAGTGTACAGGACTCCTGAAGTGGGTGTGCACCACCTACAACACGCACGATACGGCTGCCACCATGTGTGCATGTCTAAGGCGGAGGGCTAATTAAGGCGGCTAATTGGGGCTGCGCGGCGGTACCTGCATAGCGGCGGCTGCCTCGCCTTTCCTGCCACAGGACCTTGCTTTTAAACCCTCACAGCCGTCAGCCGCTCACAGCGAAGCCTCCTCCGCGGGAGGAGGAGACCCGGCGGTGACACCTGCTGCGGGGCGACCTTCCCCTCGCACACGGCGGCCCCGCTGGCGACCGCGGAGGCCCCGCCGAGCCCGGCCCTTCCCAGCCGCCGGCGCCCCCAGTCTCGCCCCTTCCCGCCGCAAGCGAGGGGACGCGGACGTGTGCGGCCGCCGCCGCCGTTCACGCTGAGCCCCCCGCCCTCGGCGCGGCGGCAGGCGAAGGGCAGCGGGCGCGGGCGGCCGCCCCGCCACACGATGGCGCCGCGGGAGCGGGGCGCCGCTCGCCCCCGCCTCGTCGCGGCAGGCGACGGCGCCAGGTTTGAACGCGGGAGGGCCGCGGGGCGGTGGCCGCGCTGCGCTCCGGCTGCCTCAGGGCCACCCGGGACGGGGCGGCTCGGCCCCCAACGTGTTCGCTCGGGCGGGGCCGCCCCCCGCAGGTACAGGCGAGGTGCGGGGACGCCGGCAGCCGCCGTGGCGCGGTGCCCGGCGGAGGGGTGCGGAACACGGGCCGCGCCCCCGGTGCCGCTTCCCCCCGCGGCGGGCGGGCGGAAGGGGGGCGGCGAGGGGGAGGCCCGCGCCCCCGGTGCCGCTGCCGGGCATGCGCGGTGCCCCCAGAACATGGCGGCGGCGTGAGGCGAGCGACGGCAGGAGCCGCTTGACAGGCAACGGCGGCAGCCGCCGCGGGACACTGGGGATCCGTTTCCCGCCCTCCCGCCCGGTGAGTGGCGGCGGCCGCGGCCTCCCCACAGCGACGGGCAGGGGAAGGGAGTAGCCGGGGAAGAGAAGGAGAGGAGGCAGAGGTCGCGGTAGAAGCCCGGGGAGGGGGCGCGACCTCCGCCCGCCGGGGACGCGCCGGGCGCCGCGGGGAAAGGAGAACGGCCGCGGCCCCGGCCCCTCGCCGCGCTCTCCTTTCCTTTCCGAGGTGGCTCCGGCTGCCGCCCCCCGCCAGCCCCGCCGCGCTGGAGGCGGCAGCGTGCCCGACCGGGGCTGCCCTGGGCTCCGGCGCCGCTTCCCGGCCTCTGGGAGCTGCCCGCTCCCCTCCTTGGCGGGCTGAGCGCCCAGCACGGCGGGTCCCGCCGGTCGCTGGGGCCAGGAGGCGGCTGCGCGGGCGGCGCTGCGGGAGCCGCTCCCCGGGCGAGAGGAGCGGGGCGGCAGAGCCGCCTCCCGGCACCAACAAAGCGGGTGGTCGCGACTCCCGGGCAGGGGGAGCCCCGCTGAGCGAAGGCGGCGCGGCAGGTCCCGGGGCAGCCCCGCGGGTGCGGGCTGGCGGGGGGAGGCTGTCCCAAGCCGCCGGCTGCCCGCCCCGCCGGTGCCTCCGTGGCGGAGCTGCGCCCGGGGCGGGCCCCGCTCCTTGCCGGGGCCGGCGGCGTTTGACAGGAGCGCGGCGAGGACACGCCTCCCCTGGCCGGGGCGGCCCCGCTGCCTCCCCCGGCGCCGGCGGCTCCGCGCCCTCCTGGCCGGGGCGGCGGGGGCTGCCCCCGCCCCTGCCCCACTCCTCGCTGCCGCCGCGCCTGGCGACCACTGGGGCGGGCCGGGTCCTGGGAAGCGGTTGTTGGTCTGGAAAATCAGGCAGGCATTAAAAATCCCGTAATCCGGAGCGTGCCCGTGTGTTCGGTGAGGCGACCGGGGGTGCCGCTCGGAGGCAGCGCGGCCGAAGGGGGCCGGGCCGGGGCACTTGCCGGCGGGCCGTGCCTTGCGGCACAGTCCCCGTTTTCCTTACGGTTAAAGTCCGTGTACGGCGCACATCGGTGGCCGACCTAAAGCGGGTATCTGGCGTCAGCAGCCGTCTTCTCCGCAGATGCGTGATGGCCCGAAGAAAGTAGTCAAGCGCGGCCCGCCAAGGTGGGTTCTTGCAGCGGTGCTGGCAGAAACTGCAGAGCAGGTACTGCCACGCTGTAGTAGTGAAATGAGCATTCAGGCTAAAATTTATGCTCGGTTGTTTTTTAGCAATGGCACCACCAAGTGTTTTTTAGAATCTCCAAGTAGTTAGTTACTGCGAGTTGCAGTTGATCTTGTCCCTACAGTTATTTTCTGTTTTGCACCGATGATAGTCTAACGCTAAAATTTAGTGTTAGAGAGTTCTTCATTTACCGGCTTTTGGTGACAATGGGAGGTAGCCAAAAATAGTCCTAAAGCCTGAAAGG
>JAVSBS010024763.1:47329-60597 GCA_033124195.1 Coracias cyanogaster | reverse complement strand
TACCAGTACCGAGCTGGCAGCAAAGTGTTTCCCCTCCGCGCTCCTGTGTGGCTGCCATGTTTTCGGGCCCTGCTCCGAGGCCCCGGGGTTGGTGGAGCTGGGCGAATAGTTCGGCGCACGGCCGTGCAGTCAGCGGCAGGAAAGCGTGTGCTTGCGACCAGACGTGACTCAGCCCTGAACTGGAAGCCGTGAGCTGTCGTCAGTGCCGTGCCGTGCTCTGGTTGGAGAGCCTTGTTGAGAGCCAAGGTGTGTTGGCTTGAGCTCTGTCCTGTACCGGCAGGACTGCCCGGGGTTGGGAAGGGTTTTGGCTGTGATCCCTCCAGTTCAGAACGGGGACAGAGCTTGCTTGCCTCTGCCTGCTAAAGACAACATGGACTTGCTCTGAGTCTGTATTGTTTTTCTCATAATTACCGTTTGATTAAAGCGTTTGAGATATGTTTGCCTTTTTAATTTGGCTCCAGAGTGGGGCAGGAGGCCCACTCCTAACATACCGTTGCCTTTAAGCCCAACCTGGCAAATTCTGATTGCCTCTGAGATAGGCAGCATTACGAAACAGTCTTGAGTGCTTCTGGAGACAAGCACATGCCTGCAGCAGAGCTAGCCTAAAAAATCCAGGAGCAGATGGAAGAAAGGCTAAGGAGGGTAATTAAATGTGGCTCTTCCCTAAGAAGTAAGCCTGTTGTAGCAGCTCAGCTGGGTCCTGTAAGCCAGGTACAGGATACAACTTCATTGCGTGCGGTCTGCGGTCACAGCACACCGAATTTAAGAGAAAGTGTTTTCCTATCATTACAGCTTGTCAATGTGTGGACCACCAAAGGTGGCTGAAAGTTCTGCTCAGCATTCAGTGAGGGTGAGCTTCTCCTTCACTGCCCTGAGCCTGGAAAGGCTGTCGCCCTACCTGTAGGAGAGAGCTGGACAAAGAACAGCAGGCATCTGCTGCCCATAAAACAAACCAAAGTGTTCATAGTGAGTGAGTGAGCATTTGTGGGCTAACTGCAGCTTGATGTTGGATGATAATGATGCTGGCATCAAGTGTTAGTGGCTTACAAAATGAGAATAGCATAGTCAGAGCACTCATCACACCAGCTAATCCCTGCACCAGCTTATACATGTCTGGATATGGCAACGACTGGCTGGCTCAGCTGGGTGTTTGCGCTGGCAAAAAACTGAAGAGCCGTAGTAGACAGGTGATGAGAGGGAGGGTTTGGGCTGCCAGTACAACAGTGGCAAAGCAAATCCACTCTTAGGCAGAAATCTGTCTGCCTCAGGCCACCAGCCTCAGGCCTTAGGTTTTATGGCTGTGGGTATCTATCTAATAGGAGGCCAGGGGAGTTAGGGGTGGTGTGAGCTAAGAAACAAGTGCTTTTTGAGAACTTGTACAGACTAAAAAACTCTGTGAGATAAAACCAGCGCCCCTGTGCTTATCCAAGTCAGCAAGTAACTTTATGGAACTGATAAAAAATTGCTAACAAGAGGTATGAATATGTTTTGACTGCAGGAAATACAGTGGAAATAGGACACAGGAGAGCTTTTAGGCTGCTACTGGTCTGCAAACCCTTTTAGCCCGCCTGGCTAAAGTGGTTGTATTGGATTTAAGGACCTTTCACAGGCAGCTGTGGAAGTTACTGGCCATCAATTTCCTCTTATGGTGGAAAGGACCTGAAATAAAAGAGTGCCTCCATATTACAATATTCGTTTATGTTCCTCAACCATCAGGATGTGACAAAATAAAAATAAATGTAGTCGTTTTGGTAGAATTTGCAGTTGCCAGCCAATTCAGAGGAAGTGTTCTCCATGGTGACTGCCGATAGGCAAAACTACAAAAGCCAAAGTGGCTACAAAGCACACTTGAGAAATACCAGCCATAAACCCACAAATAATGCATATGGGCACTGGCAGGCAGGGGCCAACAGCCAGCATGTGACTTTTGGTTGGTAGTGGACATCTGTGGTAGGAAGAAAGCCCAGATGATATGAAGTTAAGACTTTCAAAGAGCGCCTAGTGAGATACTAAATGGCAAAGCACCATGCACAGTACCAAACAGCAAAAGTCTCCAGATTATGCAGTAGCATTGTGCGGCCAGCAAAGATGGACTTTAAAGTGCTGAATGTTGTTTGGGGTTTTATTTTAAGGCTTCTAAGCCCTCTTCTGGATCATTCTGGTAGTTCTGGTTTATATTTATGAGGGACAAGATTGTTTTGTTGATGCAGAAGTGTTGCGTTTTAAAGGTTTTCTAGTAACTAGAGGGACACATATATTTCCTTCGTCACAGGGATGTTCTTTTAAACATACAATTTGGACACTTGAATGCCATGTTGTCTGGTGCTGCTTAAAATATGTGTTCCATATCTATGCATAAATACCATAGGGTATGACAGTTGCTATAGTAACTAAGCATCTACTATTAAATAGCACCCACAAGCTCAAAAAACATGTGCAGCCTGTCACTACAGAAGGTATTCCTTTCTTTGCAGCAAGCTAAGTACCATATTTTCATCTTGGGAGTTAGTCTGTTCCTGATGAATGTGTTTGTGCTGTGCCTGTGAAGATCTTTTTTCCCCCACCAGCTCTACCCTCCTTTGAAAACTGCAGATTCTGTGAGAACAAAATAGCCAGAAGCAGTTGCAAGCTGAAGAAGTTAATGAATAATTCCTTTTTCATATATCCTTGAACATACATTAGAGTGTGCCTTTCAGATCTTTTAGGCCAGATCTGAGGCTTACACCTTTGCTGTTCTGCATCTTTTGATATTACAGTGTTCTGCTCTTAAAACCAGCCTTTTGGAAGGCACTGTGCTCTTTCTAGAAGCCATGTCTCTGAAAATTACAATACCAGTAAGAAACTAATTTCTGCAGGAGCAGCAAACTGGAGAGTTATAATTCAAAAGCACAGTTGAAGCTAACAAAATGGTTAAGAATATGTAGGTCAGTTGTTTATTTTTAAGCTTGCCTTATAGTTGTTAAGCATTTGGACCATGAAAACTAGGGGGGTGAAGTAGAAAATTAAGAATACTGGTTTTCTTATGCAGTAACTTAATTCTGGTGGTTGAGACTTTAGTAGCGGGCCATTGACAGCATTCATTGTTTTACATTTTCCAAAGCAGAAATGTGGTTTTCCTTAAGCCCATCATAAATAATGAGGAGAACAAATTTAAGCATCAGTAAGAGAAATATACTGGTTATAGAAGTTAATGCTTTATCTGCAAATTAAAATGACCCTATGTGCTCCTTGGAAGAGTAGATGAATGCTGTGATGGCTTGTTGGTGTTTGAATTGTTTCCAAATTTTGTTTTAGAGTCTGATGAGTTGGTAGGTTAAACGAAGATGTACTGTATCCACAAATTATTGCTGATGTTGGTTTGATGGTAACTTATCTGAATTACACAGTCTATAAGAAAAATATATAATACATTATAGCAGGAACATAGCATTTCTAGTTTAATGAGGGTGTCCAAAAATGAACGTAAGAATTAGGTAAACTAAGATGTGAAAAGACATATTAAAAATGTGACTTTTTTAACGCTGTTTTTTCTTAAAAGCAGGATTGCTAATGCCTGTCTGCCTTATCTGGTTAAAGGGTTAACCCAATTAGAAGCGTGAGCATCAACACAGATAACGGGCTGGTCTTGTTCTCTGTACCTTGATGGGAATGACAGCTTTGGCTTTTGTACCAATAAAGGAATGTCAACTCATGTCTCCTGGTGCTCTCTCAGTAGCCAGTGGCTTCCCAGCAATCATTTCAACATGTCTGATGTTAACAGGATAATAAATCTTTAATTTGCCTTACCTAATCTGACTAACAAATAGCACCAAATCCCAATAGACTTGGGGTAAAGTCACTGGAGCTGCAGTGAGCAGTGGTGTGGGATCATGTGGAAGGTAGTTTGCCAAAGCAGGGAAGCAAAGCAGAGCTCCTGAAAGAGTTGTTTAGAATTTGCTGGGTGTTTAGATACAGCAGAGGCTTGCTCAGCTGAACACCTTAGATGGTATGTTTGTCTCCTGCCACTTGCATCTTCTCCATGGAATCAGGGACAGATCCTGGCCAGTTCCATCTTCCTCTATTTCTTATTGTGTGATGCAAAGGAATTATTGCTTTTTTTCTCCCCACGGTTTTTCTTGCTCGTTTTCAGTTCTGCTTTTTTGCTGCTTATTTTTCTGCCTGTTTGTAGCCACCATTTGAAAAAGGTTGTGTGTTTCTGCCATAGCTGGATAAACATTATAACCCAAACTTGTGTCTGTCTCAACAGCTATCTGTACGGTAAGCATGACCACACATACAAACACACTCATCTGTACCGACTGTTCCATCTAGCAGCACGAAGTCTTACAAATTTATGATTACAGCCTGGGAACTTAAGAGATAGTAAATTTTTTTTTTTTACCTTGTGAAGCCCGCCATGGCCAGCAGGAGAAATAGGCAAGAGTCTGGTGCCCTCTTGTGACTACATTGAACTCCTGGAGAAACATCACCCCGTGACTTAAAAGCGAACCAGGGCTTGAATTAACGCTGGAATACACAAATAAATTTATGCAAAACAAAAACTGGAAGTATAGAAAAGAGGAACTAACCTCCCAGTGTCATTTCTGAAATGAAACTTCTGCTGCGTGGTTCAGCATAGAGACAGTAGACTCACGACTCAGAGTTGGCTGATGTGTTGAGTAGTTAAATGACATGTTGCTTTTGTTAAAGGTTTTCTTCATGCTAAGCAGTTAGACATGATACTGAAAAACTGAGAAGCCAGAATTATACATTAATATTGTTTTATATAATGGAAGAATATGCCCAAGCTACATTTCTACATTAAAAAAAAAAAATCTTAAAATTCTGGAGGTTTGAAGTCATTATGATCTGAAGCTATGGACTAGCAAGAAAAGTTCAGATTCACATTCAATTTTTCACAGCCTTTGGGAAGCAGGAACGGCTTCACAGCTTCGGTTTAACTTAATGTTGATTTATTGGTAATGGTTTTCTGTATTTCTAGAGAAAAAAGGATTATTTTCTGGGATTTTTCCTTGTACAGTTTTTTTCCCATCTTGGAATTTGACTAAGAAAATAGTTCTAGTATCTGAAACTGCATACCAGGAAAACAAAAAAATTATTTAATATAATTTCCAGCTTCTTCCCTCTCATGAGAGGGGAACATTTCTGGTCAGAGGAGGGAGAATAAAGCAAGCAGGGTCCATTCAGTCTGTCGTTAGGGAAAGCCGCCTGCTGAGTTACAGAATCACACACACCTTTGAATTTGGCTTTTGTGGGGTACTGAAGTTACTTGCTGACCTTTTGTTTCCCATCAGATCTTTTATATTATTACGTTACAGTCTGTCTGTATCTGCTTCACACCCCTGTGTACAAAGGAAGTTCCCCATTTGCCCCCTTTTTCCTGTTCCTCATATAAACTTCAGTACTTGGCCTGGCTAGAATCTCCTGCTTTGTGTGGATGGGCCATTCCCACAGTAACAGTCAAGAAAGCAAGAAGCCAGTCCTAATCCTGAGCTCCTGTGTTATTTAATGTGCATTTTTCTTCCCTTTGGCCTATTGGTGCATTTAGTCCTGTGTTTATTTTGAGGCTTGTGCATTGGTTATCTTTGGGACACAGCTATTACTGCGAGAGATGCAGGTAAGTGCACCGTTCCACTGAAAGCAATGGACTGCCCATTTTCATAAGCCTTATTTTAGGAAAGATTTGAACAGAAGAATTAGAGGTAGACAGGAATTGTACATGCAGGCAAATCAAGGAAACAGTAGAAACATTGTAGCTTACAAATCAAAAGAATATTTTCTCTTCAGGACATAGTGAAAAAGTTCTCTTCCATTCTAACGTATTTCCTAACACTTGCTTTAATTGCTACCAAGTAATCCAAGGTCAGGAATAGCATTATAATTCACTGTAGTAAATATCTCCACTTTAAAACCTCTGTGAGATAACAACTGACCTCTGGCTGCTGATCTTACAGACAGGCAGCTGAGAAAAGAGTTAATAGTTTGTTTTTAAAGATCTTTGAAATAAATGTAGAGGAATCACTGTTCATTTATCTGATTATTAAATGATAAGAAAAGCTATCAATGCTTTATGTAAGTGCATGGATATAATGCTATGTTGGAGTTAGATATAAGCATTATTGCTTTCCATTGAACAAAAGTGCAACTCCTCCATCTTTAATATATAGAGACAACATGCCTGGATTTTCACAGATGAGTGTTGTAAGTGGTTTAGTATCTGACTGTCCTGGTGTTGGAAGGGGAATCCAGGCTCTATTCTGCCTGCCCTGACATGGACATGAATGTGTTGATGCCTGCTGCTGCTGCCTGCCCTTGCACAAGCAAAGGAGGTGACAGGTGCCTGTTTGGCTACATAAGCTGCCATAAACACCTTTTACATTATCTCCCTAAATGAAGGCACATGCTCAGCAGACTCATCTTAGCCAAATCCAGCCTGCTGACCCGCACCAGGAGAGCTCTGCTCTACAAAGAACTTCAGCTCTTGTTCCACCTTCACGAATGCAAATTGCCTTTCAAGCTGCACCTCAGGGATGTTGCAGCTTTCCTGATGCACAGTTACTTTTGGGCAATTCTAGCAAAGGTAAACCTTGACTCAAAACAAAATTGGAGAAGATGAGAAAAAACATTTCATGACAAGCTCCACTGATAATTTGACTCTTACAGGCATTTGTGAAAAAAACACTATCATAAATGAACTTTTCTCACTTTAGACACAGACTGAAATTAAAAGATAGCTTTTTCCTGCAAGGAGAGAGCCCTGGTTGTGATACAAGGCCACCCTCAGCAGCACGGGATAATGGAGCTCCTCTGCTTCAGAGTGTCAAGTTCCCTTGAACTTGGCCACAGACAGAGGGAAACATGAGAAACCTTCCTTGTCTCTAAACAAGCAGAAATATTTCTTTATTCCTTCAAGGTAGTTTACTTTTTTTCTGATGTTTTAGTCCTACTTGCTATAGTATTTATAGCACCTCAGTGAAAGGTAGTGATGCATACCTCTCAAATGAGAGAGGAATATTTTGCCTGCTACCAGCTCAGAAATTCAGCTCATACATCCATTGCCTACTTCTTCCCACAGTGGTGAATCTCATTCACTCCGATTTTGAAGGAGACAAATAGAGATTGTGAATTATCAAAAGGCACTGGCTGGACTCCATGAAGTTTCTGCCAGCCCATTTCTCCAGCTGATCAAGGTCACTGTGAACAGCCACCCTGTCCTCCAGTACAGTGACTGCTCCTCAGAGTTTGTTATCCTCCTTCAATGGTGAGAATAATGTAGAGCTCAGAGATAAGTGCTCAGATGCCTCTGAGAAAACAAAGACAGAGAAGGCAATATTCTTTTCATGCATCTTGACACCCTGATGGCCTTAAAAAGAGACCTCTTTTGCAGATGAGCCTGGAAGTAGCTTTAAACATTCCTGTCTTGCATATGTGCTTGTGTCCTGCTGCTGTTACACCAGTATACTGAGATGCTCAGCCTCCCACTGAGGGCCTTTATTGACTTCCTAGAAATGGGGAGCAATTTCAAAGCCTTTTTTCATGCACCTATTGACTTTCACATCACTCCTTTAAAGGATTATTGGGTCTTCAGATAGTGACTAATGATGTTATCACAAAAGAATTCATTAATCTTGAAATACATCAGCCATCCATGGAGTTCAGCAAAGAAACTGAAAAGATGACATTATAGGAAAATAAAATATAATGTTCTTAATGAAATTCCAAGAAGATAGTTGTTATTATGAGCAATGCAGCTCAGGGAGTGATAATAGATTTTGCTTTCTTAACAGTGCTTAGAAGTTAGCTCAATTAATAGCAAGAGAAAGGAGTGGTATAAAAAGTACGAGATGTTTAAGACCTTGTTTCTGCAATTTTCTCTGCAGAAGTCTAGGCCTGATACATTAAGACATTGAAAAACTTGGGAAAGTCCTGTGGAAGCCACCAGGATGGTGGAGTACTTGCTCTGCAAGCAGGGGTGGAGGGATCTGGACTTTCTCATCCTGGATGAAGGATAGCTTCAGGAGGGTCTCACAGCAGCCTGAACCTGCCTATTTAGAGGATTATCAGGGAGCTGAGCTCTTCAAAACAGTGCACAGGAGGAGAATGAAGCAGGAGTTGTAAATTGAAAGAATAGATTCAAGCTGGATATGAGGAAAGAAATGCCACTGAGGACAGCCAGGCACTGGATCAGGCTGCTTGGAGAGCTTGTGCAGTCTCCATCGTTGGAGGGCTCAAGAGCCAACTGGATAAAGCCCTTAGCAGACTGGCAAAGGTCATCTGATCTCACAGATGACCCTGTCTGGAGCAGGAAGTTGGACTGGGGGTAGTTGAGGTCCATCCTAAAAAGACTGATTCTGTGATTCTGCTTCCCTTTGTGTAGAAGTTTGCTTGGGCTTCTAAAGCAGATCATCACTCTAAAGATGAATCTGTTTTATCTTCATTGCTTTAACTATGTCTGTCTTTACAATGAAACAAGCTAACTTGCCAGCCCATATTCATATATCCAGATGATAGGAACCTAGAGACAACCATAAAATTGCCAAGGAAAAAAGCAAGTCATGCTACTTATTGTACAAGACTAAATCCACTTACAGCCTGTCCCCTAGCAGAAAGATAGGTCTTTACATTAAAAGGTGCAACATGACTACAAACAACAATTCCTAAGAATTCCTGCAAGTGGAATGAAAATCCCACACAAGCCTGTCCAGTCTTCGCTATCAAAGTGCTCCTGTTCATATTAATCTATTCCACAGATCACATTAGTCCTTCACTGCGGGCGCCTCCATTCACACAGGCACTCCTCCAGTATTATCCTGAGAACATATTGCAGAAGTGCTGCATTTTAGAGCTAAAAAACATGTACTAAACCAGACAGGCATTTCAAAGGAGAGAACACATACATGAAGTTTAAACCACTCCATACATGGTAGAAAAATCTATGTTCTTTGCAGGACTGTATCCCTAATCCTTTTGCAACGATATCTACAAGATGAAAAGCTTCAGGCCATCAGAAAAGATGGTGCTTCCTCTGCCTACAGCAAGTGCATATTGCTGTCTGTAAGTAGTTCAGATTGTTAAGAAAAATAAGCTTATTTATTTTATCACAAATATGGTTATGAAAGTTATTAAAATAGCACAGTAACGAGCTTGAGCTGGCTATGTATATTACATTTTCATGTTCGTTATGAAAACCAATGTCACATTAAATATATGCATACACTTAAAATGTAGAGAGCTTTTTGCAAATGAAAATTGTATTGAAAAGAAGTTTAAAGATAAAATACTCTGCTATAAATCCATGGAAGAAAGTTTTATCTGAATCACTGACTCAGGTTGCTGAGACAATAGAAGCACAGAAGCCAGTAGAATCTTGTCAATAATATATTTGACCCGGTTTTGCCTCAGAATTGGAAGGCCACCTACTCAAATTTTATCTTGGTATGGAGATGCTATGGATTTCCAAAGGTAGCAGCTTGTACAAATAAAGAAGTATGGAGATGCGACGTATTTCTGAAGGTAGTGTGGCTTGTACAAGTAAAGGAATTGCTGTCCATAGAGTAATGTAAGATTAGATGCATTAATGCTAGAGGACTTTGTTTTATTAAATTGATTTATACTGATTTTGGAAGTGCTAAAAAAATGTAAGTGTGCTTGGGATCTTCCAGTTGCTGTCTTTCTCATTCTTCTAGTTTGTGGGTGAGCAGGAAAAAACAAACAAAACTTTTTTTTTGTTCAAGCTACCAGAGCAGAAACTAGAACCTAAATGGAAAAGAACAGCAGAGATTCCATTTCCAGGGTGGAATGATTTTCTCATGACTGAAAAATTTGATACGTATGACTTGCAACTTCTGTGCATGGATCTGTCATCTTTTAAAATGCCATTAAACCTCAGTGTCAAAATATCTATTAAGAAAGTGGCTGTTGTTCAGAAAGAGATAATAAAAATCAGGTAGATTAATGAACTGTATGGGAAACCCCACTCTAGAAATAATGAAGCTCATAAACTGAGCTTTACCATTTACATCCACATCCTAAATCAACCAAGCACTTTAATACACTCAGCTCTGACCAAGAGAGGTTTACCAGCCATGGAAAGTATCAGCCAGAACATTTAATTGGCAACACTATGTCATATATAAATAGAACAACAAAGTTTCAAATGATGTTTCTTTTCATCTTCCTTCAGAAAGGTTGAATATCTAGGGAAGAGGACACTGGACCTTTGGCTTCTTACAAGTCCATAGAAGTCCCTGATAAGGCCTGCATAGCCCAATTTGTACAAAGGACCATGTTCAAATAACAAGTGGGGGACAGGATTTTGTGCTTGGTAGGGACATGCACTAGATAGTAGAGCTGCAGTTATAGGTCATAAATAACCTCATAGATCTCTCCAGAGCCTGCCAAAAGCAATTGCATCTGGACTGTTAGAGATTCCAAACTCACCTACTCAGTGCCTAGAACTGACAGTTGCGCATCTGTGCCAGCATTATGGCAGTATGTAAATAGCATAATCTGTGTCAATAAGCATCTACTAATATCTCTGGCCATTGATTTCAGCTATCATTTTAGAACATTATTTTAATTCAGTTACTAGATTTTGGAAAAGGATTAAGGAGTGTTTGAAAAAATAAATTGAGATTAAAAACAGAAACAATGAAAAATTCTGTATCTACTCACAATATTCACAGTTATTTTAAAACAATTGATTTTGTTACATACAAAAATGGAAGACCATTTTGAATGTAATGAATGTGGTCTACTCGTTTTTGCAAATCAAGTACATAAAAGGTTCCTAGCGAGGAAGGAAGAAAAGGAACCCCTTTGCGTGCAAACATCGCTGACGGCCCCAGTTTATTATTGTTTCACTTTCACAGCACATTAAACATCACTGTCTTACTTCATCTGGACAAACTGTGCATCAATGGAAAGTTTAAAGACTCAAGCTTCGATATTTGACCAATATTTTGATAAAACATTGTTGCAGTGACAGATATTTAGTGATTTATGTCAGGAGTGCAAAATAATAAATCCGTATTATGCCACATTTTGAATAGAAATTCACAACTCACTCATATTCAGTCACGTCAAGAGCGGTTTATTTGTGTTCACATAGACTCACTGAACAGCGTCAATAAGGATTTACAGACCAAAGATGCATATCTGCGGAGATATATGGATATATTTACTGATGTTTACTTCATATTTCTTCAGACAGAATCGTCATTTCTATTCATTTTCCACGGATTTACGCGATCAGATGATAAACAGCCTCTCCCAGCGATCTGTGTGTGCGTGCAGTAGTCACAGCTCGTGCGGTGTGTGACTCAGACTCTGATTGGGTCTTTCAAACGTCAATCTTAGAGTTTCATATCTGGACACCGCCCCATCGTGTCACATGCTTCCTGCACACTTCCTGGTAGTTATCTGGCCAAAACAACACTGAAACACCTCTGTACACACAAAATATCCGAATAATAAACCCGCGATTACGATAGTAAAGCTTGGTATGAGAATTTCTTGAGATCTGGGGCGTTTTTATAAAAAAAATCGAAAATGTACATCGGAAATGCTAACTTGTGCAGCGATGAAAAAGGCTACAAATAACATATTTTTACAACAGTAAACGACCAAATTCCACCCCTGATCGCTAAAGGAAGTTATTATAAACACTCGATCGGGGTTTAAAGTGAGTTTTGAGTAAAAGTGTACTAATAATTTCATAAATTGTCAGATGTAGCTTGATGCTAACGTTAGCACCAATGCTACTAATAGCAGGTGCTTTTCTTCTTCATAATGCATTTTTGTCTCAATAATTCACGTAAGGTCGTAAGAAAATGTTTTGTTGTATTTTTATAGTAAGACTTTTGATAAATAAGGGCTAAATGCAAAGAGAGACTGAAGTGAGATCGCTGCTTTGTTGCTTTGTAAAGCCTGAAAAACCACAATCAAGGCTAATAAAGGTGGAATAAAAACAAAAGAATAATGATAAAAGAATAATGCGGATAATGTGTCATACTTGGCGGAGGTGTGAAAGAACCGTTTGGTGAGAACAATACAATCATGATTCGGGCAGTTTTCAACAGTGAAACATACACAAAGAGCACAGGAAAGTTTACATGTGAGATCTTACAGAGATGACAAGGGCCATAAATCAATCTGATTAGCCTTCTCTAAAAACACACATGACATGGCCTTAGAAAATATTTCATAAAATTCACAGTTTTACAGATTCGATTATGAAATTTTTTATGAAGTCTTGGAAGACTTGTGGCCTTAGCTACACTGTGTTTTCAAACTCATTTCCTACATCAACATTTTTTTAAATACATTTAAAACATATGTTTTTAATATTTTTATTTTTGTTTTTATGTTTGAGCTTATATATCTCTATTATCATAACAGTCTGAGTGATTCTGATTCCTGAACAGTAAACTTTAAAGTGTCAGCTTTGTGAACAAAGGTTGATTATGTATCTAGTCAGAAAGAATCATGAGCAGAAACCTTTTTATTTTGGGTATGTAATTTCGGTCTCCATGCCAAAAAAGGGGGGTTACTAGTAAGGGGTTAAAGTGTAACTAAACCCCTGGTCAGAGCCTGACTCCACCCACTGACAATATTTGAAAAATGCTGAAAAGTGGGCAGATCACAGCGGAGATAGAGGGGACGAACCTAGGGCGGGGCTGAGCGAGTGCCGCGTGAACCTGAGACCCGCAGTGACGGATTGATTGACAGCTGCTGTCAGAGACGCTAAAATGGAGAGTGACTGTAATGACGCAAGTAGCTTTGCAACAGAGCGATCATTTGAAGTAGAGGACTTTTCTCCCCCACTTTCACCTGAAGTGGAAACTGCTTACGTCACCTGCCACTGCTTACGTCACTTGCCACCGCAACATCCAGTAGGAAAAATCAACTGCAGTAGCCACCGTTCAACCTGAAGAGGGCAGCACTCAGACGTTTTTACACCATATATTGTAGAATTAAAACACTTTATACCCAAATGTCAAAAAAGTTACTCGAATCAATGAACAGCACTAATAAAGCCCCATTCTTACAGATCATTAACTAAAAAAAGTTGGTTTAGGGTTTAGTTACTCTTTAAAAAAGATCACCACGGCGCGAACGGCTGCATGAGTCATTAGTTAACAGACGTTAAGATCAGTTAAGATCAGCCAGCTGTTTTTTCCCCGTTGTTTTTGTTTTCCGTTCATATATATATATATATACATAATCTGAATTAAAATGTGTTTGATTTAAGCCCATTTTAAAATTTG
>JAVSBS010024763.1:26750-38006 GCA_033124195.1 Coracias cyanogaster | reverse complement strand
CCTGATCACACAGGCCAACACCGAACTCAGCAACATTCCCTCAGGACTCTTTCCTTGGTTCCTGTGGGCCCAGCTCCTCTGCTGCCCACTGTCGTGCCAGCATCGCCTGCTGGACACAACAGACAGAGATGGCTCCCTCAGTGGCCCTTCTCATGGAAGGACACCACCATGAGAGCTCAGCAAGATTCAATCAGCCCCAACAGAAGCCACACCCAACAGGAAGCTCCTCTAACTAATCAGCTCCTGGTTGATATAATCCTGGCCTTGCCCACCACCCCAGCCATGACCACCTGGGTGAGGGTAGAGCCACAGAGACACAGGTGGGCCAGGTTCTGCCTCTGGAACATGAAGCCAATAGGAATAACAAGCATTCTACTAGGTTGTGACTCATCCACAGGTCAACTCCAACTTGGGACCCACAACTCAGGCCCCAGCGCTTCACCCCTCTGCAATTGAATGCACATTTTTATCATTTCAGGCCTTTAGAGTTTGCTGTTTTGATACTTGGTTCAGCCCAGAAGATTCCCAGTTCTGTCTTCTGTGATGGCTGGGCTGTGATGGATGTATCCCCACATCTCTTGAATATAGCATTCATAACCACGCTGCTTTATCTAGAGAGGCAGCGGGTTACCTGTGAGCATTTTGTTGTTGCCCCACACTGGTACAGAACTAGAGCAGGCTAACCTGTGTCTTAGATATTCATTCAAATAAAAAATAACTGCCACATAGCTGAAAAAAACATACATGTTTTCGGGTTCATTTTCTGCTAATATTTGTGATGAGCAACTTTAGTGATAGAAACATTGGTTGGAACAGCAGAATTTAAGAGATTTATCACATCCGGCAATTTCCAAGCATTTATAAATGGTCAAATGTGGCTGTGATGCCAAGAATGAGTGATATCCAAGAATATATTTGTGAGAGACAAGGTGTTTCAGTGCGGTAGGTTTCTTATCTGCTCTGTAGCTTTCAGTTGAGTAAATCCTGTCTAAAGTATGTGTTTTCACCTTTCTGTGACCTATCTAATTCTGCTAGGGCTCACCAACCATTACAGGGTGTTACACCAGGTCCTGGCTGTATTTTGCATCAACAGCTCAATGTATATTTGTCAGTGCTCTGAGGCTTCTTGCTCCGTGAGACTCGCTGCACATGACAAACCGCAGTCAGCACATTTCTCACCTTCAGGACACGCAAAACATCTCATTTTCCAGGACAGAGATACCATTGCTGGCTCAGGAAGTGCCTGAGCACAAATCACTGGAAGATGGGGTACTCCACTAAGGGAGGTTTGCTGCATGCCTCTCTGTATTTACACTCTTCCCTACACATCTGCTTTTGACCTAGGTTATAGCCACAGTATTGAGGTAGGTAGGTCTAGCATTTCTGATGTTGTTCTCTTGTATTCACATTGTTAGATGAATAGATAATTACATTTCTTACTCCTAAAATGTAGTGCCTACCATACTCGAATGTATTGAGACCTTATAGAAAGAAAACCCTGGAAAAGGGCCTGGAAATGACTGTAAAAGGGTTGTGGATGGAAGAGGCATGATGAATGTGAAATCCCATTTTCTTGGGGTGTGGTGAGAAAGCAGAAGAAGTATCTTGCTGCAGACTCACCAAGCAGAGCTGTGAAGTCAAATTGAGATTGACTGCCCTTCACCTTCTCTTTGATCCAGTGTACCTTGCATTCCCTGTGGTGGGTGTCCTGGATTTACCGGGAGAAATGGAAATGTGCTCTTTCTCAGGCTTTCCTAGAAAGTGGCAGATTTCTAATACTGTTGTCTGGTCCAGAAATCAGATCTTCTGTCTTGTGGACAGAAGCCAAAGCACTGCTTTGTTGTGCAGGAGACCCTGTGCGATGGTCATCTGTCCTCTCCCCTACCCAGCATTAGGGAGCACTGAACAGCTCATGATGTTCAACCTGGGATGCTGTGAGGATGTGGTTTCACATTGCAGTCACGCCAGAATAACAACCTGTCTGTCACCTGTTTTTCCTCTCTGCCTTTTCCCTGACCTTGCAGTGAACACCCACAGAGTGGTAAGCTAGCAGAAAAACTTGTCCCCTTTTTCTGTCTGGGTGAGCTGTCCACCAGTTGACCTTTCTGAAGTGTCCCACCAGGGTCAGAGCAGCACAAAGGCTGGCACAAGGGAATTAGTAGTAAGTAGCACATCGCCAGGAGCGGAGCAGCCAGAGGCAGGTGGACGGAGGGTTGTACTGAGAGCAATGCAGCCATAGTATAATCTGCGCCTCCATCAGTTTCCAGAGGCACTGCTGATCTCTGCTGACTGTTGAGGGGTCTTTGCAACCAAATTACCCAACCAGGCATCTTCTCGGCAGATACTGCAAGTTCTGAGCAGAGCACCTTGAATAAGAAGTGCATCTGGCCACTTGGGTCATGCAGGGGTGGACAGCGACTCTAACCACATCACTCTCTTTGGTTCTTTTGCCTGGAGAGTGCCACTGCTAAGCCTTGAAAAGTGTGTGGACTTTTGTGACACTGTTGGCTTAGAGCTTATGGCTTCAGTGTGAATGTAAAGCAAGTGCAAAGATCTTCACTGGAGTCTGGTCTTTGAATGAAGCAGAAAATTGTTCTGGGAGGTGCAGAAAATTGATTTGTGGCTCCCACTGCTCATTTGGGTCAGTTGCATTAAAATCTGATCTTCCCTCAAGAGACTGAAGTGTTTTTGCTAACACTGAGGTGTGAAGAAGGAAGTGAAAGCAAGAGGGAAAGCAAAAGACTTTATTTTGTGCTCTTTTTTTTCCCTTCCTTTTTAGCTTTATTTGTCTATGAGCTACTCATGTAAAACTGTTTCAATTTCCAACAGAGAAGTTGGAGTGATAAAAATATTAGGAAAGATGTCCTGGTATCAGCTGGGACAGAGTTAATTTTCTTCCTAGTAGGTGGTACAGTGCTGTGTTTTGGATTTAGTGTGAGAGCAATGTTGATAACACACTGATGTTTCAGTTGTTGCTTAGTAGCACTTATCCTAAGGCAAGGATTTTTCAGTTTCCCGTGCTCTGCACAGGAGCAGATGTACAAGAAGCTGGGAGGGAGCACGGCCAGGACAGCTGACCCGAACTAACCAGAGGGATATTCCATCCCATAGAATGTCACGCCCAGTATATAAACTGGGGGGACTTGGCTGGGAGGGGAGGATCGCTGCTGGGGCATCGATCAGTGTGTGTTGAGCAATTGCACAGTGCATAAGTTGTCTTTTCTTGGGTTTTATTTCTCTTTCTTTTTTGTTATATTCCTTTTCATTGTAAGTATCATTATATTTTTTTTTAATTATATTTTGGTTTAGTTATTAAACTGATCTTATCTCAACCCACAAGTTTTACTTTTTTTCCTGATTCCCTTCCCCATCCCACTAGGAGGGGAGAGGACCGAGCAAGCGGCTGTGTGGTGCTTAGTTGCTGACTGGGGTTAATACAATAAAAGGTAAAAAAGCAAATTGCAGATACAGTTACAGGGAAGAAAAAATGTCATAAAAAGCCCAATAGCTGAACAGAGGACTGGTTGAAAGTCTTTGGGTTAATTCACTTGAGATACAGAGGGACAGAAGAGAAAAAAGACACAGTGAAATCCATAACATGAGTACAATTAGATCAGCAGAGCATATTATTTAATATATTTTTAATTTTCTAATCATTTTCCAATTATCCTCCCATGCTAAGGATTATTGTTAGAGCTGAACATTTTGAGTGGTTTATGTAGATTTTTTTTTCTTAAATTCCATGCTTATAACAGTTAAGATAAAAACGAACCATCCCTTCATACCTTCCTGCCCATAATATTTGGAAAGGATAACAACCAGCATGTTTTAAAGCATAAATCAAAACAGGACCTGAGTTTCTTCTGAGGGGTTTTGTATGCTTTCCTTAGTAGCATGTGGTACTGTAACAATTTGACATGAGAGTACTAATATGATGTCACCCAGACCGCTCAAATCTAGTACCATAAGACATCAGTTCCCAGATATGACAGATACGGCATACAATACTCATCACCAGCAATATCACTCCTCTTCTGAACCTGGGCTTCTCTTTCTCATGCAGAACCTACATTACCTGCCTGTAAACTTTATGAACTATTAAACTTTCTGGTAACTAGCTTTTGTGTCTTTTAACTTTAATAGAGAGTGAGAAAATTGTCATGGATTATTTGCTCTGATGCCGCGATATAAGATGTTCTTGAAAGTAGGAAAAATGTTTGCGGTGTCTTTGTGGATAAAAATAGATTATGACCCATTAGCCCAGCAAGTCAGTGAACTGGTTTATTTGAGGGGAGGTTGTTCCATTAGTAGTAAACAAATTAGTAGATGAAGTTACTCCTATAAGCAAGTGTCAGTATACAAAGGAAAAGCAGCAGTGGCTCCACTTAGTTACCCAGCAAACCCATCATTTTCACTGACACACACAAGGTAGTGGAATTTGAAACTGTATGGTTTAAAATATGAATATAATAGATGAATATATAATCTTGAAACAATATTGTTTCAAAAATCTGTAAAGAAAAAAGGGCATTTTAAAGCTACAGGACGATATTGGGAACCCAGCCTGAGCACAACTCCATCTCAAAATATCTGCCTCCATCCTAGCTTGATCAGAAGGAAAGCGCCAGTGGGATTTCAATGCAGAGAACATTGAAAAATATTTGAAAACATTTGAAAACACTGTACAAAGCAGCTTTAATGCCTAGTCAGGAAAAATATCTCCATGTGATTCCTGAAATATGGAAGTGGCAAGTATTTTCTAGATTTCTATTTGAGTTTTACCTTCTTTTGAATGCTCCCTGGCTGCTGCAGCCATGGAGAAGACTCTCAAGAGACAAGAAAGAGCTCTAAACAGCCCTCTGCTGAACCAAGGCATGGTATATGCTTTGTTTTGGTCACCAAGTGTAGTTATCTGAAGTTCGGGTGGGATTTTTGCCAGAAGCAACCACTTGTGCATCAACGGTTACACTAATCTCCAACTATGAGATACTGAACAGACCACTGTGGTGAAGCAGGTAATGCCTCTGTTGACCAGTCCTGGTTAAAACAAGCTGTGGAGCATTTGTCAGCTGAAAACAGCTGCTGTAAGGAAGCAACAAGACCTTCACATTAGTTATACAGCCTTAATACTTAAATCTATACTGTAGATATAAGCAATGTTATTTTAAAAAGAAGATTTTTTTTCAGAAGAGAGAAGATATTATTCATCTGCTGTTCAAGAAGTGGGCTCAGCAATCATTTCTGATGAGAGGAAGGTGTTTATGTCATGATAGGCTGTCTACATAGATGTGAACTCTCAGCAACTAGAGGTTTTAACTACCTGTCTGGATGTTTACGTAGATCCACACATCCACTTCCCCCTTCCCACAATCTACGACTAAGTGTACTATCCTGCTAAAATGAGCAGCTGTGATATAAGTGAGGTGAAATGTCATAATTCAGGGTTGACAAAGGACCCAGCTAAAAATAGTGATCCTTCCATAAATTGAGTGTCCTTGTGCCATGTTACAGTACTTGGTGAGGGACTGCAGAGGTGAGAAGAATGCCAGGCAGCTAAAGGACAAATGTGTAAATAAAAGCTCCTGCTACAGGATTTAAAACCATCTTACTCAAGACATCTGAAAGTAGGGAAAACTATGTGTGTCATATAGAATAGACAGGGGAAGTTCACAGGTGAAAAACAGACCCCAAATTCCCCCTGGACCAGTGGACTTTTTTCACTACTCTTATGATCTGTAAGCCATGACTCATGGTTTTGGGACTTTCAGACCTGGCAAAGTATCTCAGTCCTCCTGAGAGCATCAGAGAGCAGCTGTTGCAGGGCAGATTTATTCCTTGGTACCTACCAGCTTGTCTCAAAAAGGTCCTGCAGCCAGAGGAATGGCTTCATGGACAGGAGAGCCATCAGGAACCCCAGAAATGACATAATAAATTTGAGGCTAAACTATAAAGCCTGTCAAGTCAAAAGGCTGGGGAAAGTATAGGTTTTAGAGCAGAGCCAGTGAAAGTCAAAGAGAAAAGCTGAGAGTAGCCTCAAGACTGATGAATTTTCTGCTGCTGGCTCACACCTTCTTCATATATGAAACCAGCAGGAACTTGTGCTTGATGTCTCCCTAAAGCTATTACATCTTAACTAATAGCCTTAGCAGTGGGAGCTATTTAAATAAGGCTTCTGATACTGCAGTGGCTCATTTGGAAACCTCCCTGGGCAGACTTTCTTGCTGGCTCATGTCAGAACTATGAAGTCTTGGAAGAAGGAGATGAGAGGGGGGATTCCCAAGCACAGCTTCTCTGACCCACCCTAGGGTGCTCCTGGATGTCAAAGCACACAACCAAGTGTGAGCAATTTGACACTGAGGGCTTACATGTGGATGAATACTGGTCTGGAGTCCCAAAAGAGCAAGCTGGGGTATCCAGGAACAGCTGTTTTAACAAGGCAAAGAGAGCTGACCATGCTGGCACACTGCTAGAGCTGAGTGTGTCCAGTTGGCACTTTAAGGAAAATCTGACTTCAAGTGGTTGAAGAAGCACCAAGACCTATGTTGAAACCCACAGATGTACCCCCTAAAAAAGGATGCTCTGTCATCCTTTAGAATTTAGGATCTCCCCAGTGCTACTTATGGACATCTTCCTCCTTCTTATTGGCCTCAGTCATCCAGACCTTCAAACAGGAGACTCCTGCCAAACCTCTGGCACCTCCAGAAACACACTAGGAGCCAAAGAAAGGCCTGTACTAGAGCTGTTTTCACCCCAAACTAGCATGACTTGAAATCATCTCTGGGGTAGCAACTACTCACTTGGTGTTGCTGGAGATTTCTAGACTAAAGCCGTACATCTTCTCATCTCCAGTGAATGCCAGCAGGTTGCCACATGTGACACCTGAACCAACAGAAGACCCCAATAAAGGCCTTCATGTCTGTATACGAACAAACAAAGGACACACACAGCCACTTGTAGCCAAGAAAGAGACTTTTCCCTGCTAGGAGGAGCATCATGTGCAGAGGTGTGAACATTCAATCTCATCACCTCTCAGGCAGGCAGGGTGATCAGTGTGGAAGTGGCGTAGCTATGCCTATGGCTTATGGTAGCCCTTAGCTGACACCTACTGCCTCTGTGCTCCTGGACTCACAGAGGCTCTGGGGACCTTGGGCTCTATTGCTGCTACACATGAACAAAGCAATGTTGTTGTCACAGAGTTGAGCAGAAAGCACATGTTTTAGTGACCATGCAGTTATTCTAACTTGTTGTAAGCTTCTTGCTTGCTTGTAAGTTTGCTGTGGATTGTGACTGGCCAATGGCTCTGTTTGTTTCCTATATGGATTTCTTTTGATTAGTGGCCAAGGGCTGTGTCTGACCACAGCTTGGTCCTGCATGCTGTTGGCCTGGCACTGCTGAGCCCTGCCTAGGCTCTGCCCTCCTGACCTGGTCACATCCTTCCAGCCTGTCATCGCCTGGGTCTGTCTTTCCCTGGATATGATCTCTGCATTGCCATCATTTGTTCCTGCCTTTCAGCATCCCACTGTTGCTTTCCCGCCCTCTGTCCCAAGTCATTCAGTGGTTTTCAAATACTGCAGTCCCAGCAGATCCACAATTAGTAACCCATATCCCTTCTCCTAGCTCAAGTTTCCACAGAAACCAGAGTATGCGGGCTCAGGGGACAAGTGTCCAATGCCACCTGGCAGTGACAGTTGCAGAGAATATTTATTCATAACCAAACACATCTGATCAAACTCTCAAATTCACGAGCTTCTCCCGTACCTGCACTAATACCTCCATTGCTATCATGGCAGTCACAGGGATCACAGGCTTTTCCTAAATCCCCCAAATATGGTTGTCCCTTTCATACCTCTGAAATTCCCCACTACAGCTTGGCTCTGAAAAGAGTGAGCACAGACAGTATGGCCACGTTCTGACCATAGTAGGAAAATGCAAAGGTGGTGTTGAGCTTGATCTTGTGACAGTAGATTAACTGTCTCCCGTGGGGGACTTACTAGTCTTGGCACTGCCCTTGTAGGTCTGTGCAGAAGCTGATGTGATATAGGAGCTGCACTGCTGCTGGTATCATCAGTACTAAAGAAGTTTCTGGGGAAAAACAGAGCAAAAAGATGCTCAAAATAATTTTGTGATCTGCCAGACTTGGGCTCACTGATATGTTGCTTGTCACTGAGAATTCTAGCTAGTTTCCCCTCAAAATTGTTTTACTTTTGTCTAAAGTGAATGTGTGTTAAACAGGTGGGATCTGCAAAGCCTTGTGAAAACTACAGTGCCTTCTATACTTGAAACAATCATTTTTTCAACGGAGCAGTTGAAGATAGTGCTTACAAGTGCTCTGAACTCAGACACCAATATTTCCTCCTTTTCCATTTACCATGAAAGTCAAATTCTTTATTCCTTCTTGTCCTATGATTCACTCTCAACTAATTGGAGAACTACTGTTTTCCTTTTTCGCCAGCTACGTCACCTCCCGTAACTAGATAGCTCACATACAAGCATCAGGGTTTTCCCCTTAAGACCTTAGTTATACCAGCAAAAACTGTGACACTCAAAGAGTCCTCTTTACACTTAACGCTTGCCTCTGATGTCTCTGTGAGCTCACTCACATCTGCTAAATTTCCTGTAAAGTCCTGTCCAAATCCTCAGCTGTGATCTCTTCCAACTCTTTGTTCATCGACCACAATAAGTGTCTCATTCTTGGTTGGGACCCTTAAAGTTTACCCTGGAAGATACCGATGTAAAAGTCCCAGCTACCTTAGGAATATCCAAATCATACAGTTTTCTGGCAGACCTGGTTGTGAATTTCCCCCATCTCTCAGACCTTTCCACTCCAGTCAGGCCCTGCTTGCCTGTGCACTGCTACAACCCACTTCAATTTCCAGGTCTGAGACTCATTGCTGAATTCTTTGTGTTTACAGGCTTCCCATCTGCAGAGAGAGATTTCATCCTTTGAGAACTTTTGTCACATGCTGTGCTCCACCAACAGCAGCAGCCAGGTCTGAACCTTTGTTGTGTTTGGTAGTGTTTCTGCACTAAATACTCCACTTTAAAAATAGCCTTGATTCATGAAAGCAGATAAGATCAAAGCAGTGGTAATCTCAGAGAGATTCTGTCAAGCCTGGTGTGCTCTGCAGAAAGCAACTGTAAAGATGATGGGATTTCTGCCAGTATGGAGGGATCCTTGACTACATCCTCCTCCACTGCTCCATTACAGCCCCAGCACAGGAGGCAGGGCTAACCAAAAATAGCATCCCCTTATATACGTTGGACTCAATAGGGTTCAGTTTAAAGTAGTGATTTTCCCACAGTGAGGCATGCCCCATTTAGGAGGCAATAATGTGTGGCAGGGGGATGTGAGAAGGTGTCCTGTCTGCTAAACCCTGCCAGGCAAGTCCTGGCTCCATGCATGAGACACGCACAGCAACCCTGGAGCCAGGAGCAGCGTGGAGATATCCTGATGTTTTGGGGCAAGCAGCTGAGTCTCTGCAGGGAGGGAAAAGGGGTAAAAGGAGAAAAAAAAACCTCAGGTGGAAATGGGACAACACTAGCTTCTGCACTGAACTGCTCATTGCTAGTTACACCCCACGGCACACTGAGAACACAATAGGTTTGTGCTACGTGTCAAGAAAAGGCAAGAAAACCTGAGCTTGTGCTGAGCTCGGGCCAGATGCACAGGCACTAAGTCCCAGACAGCAGCCACAGAAACCTGTCCTCGTGTTGCCTGGCACAGCAGTTACTGCAGCTGCTGCTCCAGCCACATTCCGATTGCGCTGGGACTTCAACTGCTCATGCAGGCAGTGGCACAACCCTCTCTGTAACTGCAGCGGTACTGCTCTCCGCTTCCCTGCTCCCAGCTCTTTCTGCTTTGGGAAGCACTGACTTACGCGCACTTTTGTAGCCTCTTGTATACAAAGATGAAGGAACCTGTCTGGGAGGGCAAAATCATTCTGCACAAAACTGTGAAATTTCCATTTCAGCTCGGAAGTGGGACTGAGCTTTGTCAGGGCAGCTGAGGTAGTTGAAAAGCTGCCCTTGGGCACTTCTACTTTGACAGCAATGCTATTTGTGTCATCACCATGAGGCTGTAAGATCAATGTCTCCCCAAGAGGCAAGGGAAGTACTGAACCTAAAGAGCTGTCTGCAGTTCCAGGCAGGTATCTGTACAGAGGGGGTGCTGTGCACTACAAATGTAGTGTCCTTTGCACAGAACTGGGGAAAAGTCCTCCGAAGAAAATCAGCCTTGCCCATTGAGTGAGAAAAAGCAGAATAAGTAAGGGGTTTTTTCTTCTTGTATTTTTCCCCTTCAAATGAGGTTCCTGGAAGTTAAGGAACTGCTGGTTTAGAGGCAGCAGATGATCTAAATGGGATTATGGGAATGGCAGGTTAAAACTAAAGCCAGGTGCTCCTTGGTCTTTCGCAGAGCAGCAAACTATTTAAAATTCCAAGAGAAGCCAGTTGCTATAATCTGTGGTGCTTTCTATTGCAACATAAACAGAAACAAATGGAGGAGGTGACAGGGAGAAGGAAACCAACCAAGAAGACCCTATGAGAAACTAAATTCAGGAAACAACTCAGTTTGATCAAGTTGACAGGTCAGCCCAGCTCTGGTAGGATGTTTACCTTTGCTAAATCTTACTTGGTGTAGGAAAGATCCTCTCCGATCTCAGACTCTCTCAGCAAAAGTAGGATCCTTTAAAGTCTCAAAGGAAGGAACCCAGACTGATTCATTCTGCCCACCTGGTGCGATTGCTGTTACCAGCCTATGACTTTATCACAAGACTTGTGGTCTCCCTAAAGCAGCAGCTACTACGCAAAATAACGACTATGCTAAATGCAAAGGAGTATCAGCTTTCATTTGAAAGCAAGGTCTTTGGTTTGCTAAGGACAGCACTTAGCATGGTCCCAGTATTTTTGAAGTCTCAGGGAAATAAATCAACTCCCAAAATATTTGACAAAAAAATCTCAGCTCAGTTTCTACATTTCTGGTTGCCATGTATCAGCAGTACTGTGTGAATAAAAGATGGAGAAAAAGAAGAAATGTAGTATATCCAATCAGTCACTATAGACCAGGAGGTAAACATCACAATAAAATGCCTGTCTTGCTTATCCGGCAGAGTAAGGGTGAGAGAAAAGGCTGGATGTGGATTCACCTTATGGTCTACCAAAGAAAGCCCAGCATTCCTGTTTCTAACACAGTTCATCCCCCATTCTCTGCAGTAATAGTTAAATCCAACCTCACAGCAACCGGTATCCTGTCGAAAT
>JAVSBS010024763.1:16489-26650 GCA_033124195.1 Coracias cyanogaster | reverse complement strand
TATTATTTATGTAAATATATATATATTTGGTAATAAATTTATTAAATACCCATCGGTCTCTGTAATTGTCTACGGGTCCGGAGAAGGCAGTACCTTGTTTTACCCTCGATCCTCTCCCCTTTGGGAGGCGGCACGGACGCTTGGGTCCGGACCGCGACACAGTGCAAACCAAAGCATAGTCAAAAACAGTGAAACAGTAAGAATGTGTTCTGTGAAACCGAACAAGCTAGGCCAACTAATCCTTTTTAAGCTTAACTATATTTTAAGAGTTTAACTCTATTTAAAGGTCCAAATCAGCTATCAGCAGCTTAGTGAATTTATCACTGGCAATCCAAAAGAACCTGTATGTTGCAAGTGAAATAAACCGTGCTATTCGTGCATCCGAGCACTTCTCTTGAATGCAACCAGACCTAAGCACGAGAGAATTTCCTGACTCGTTGAGGAGGAGAGTCATCATTATACTCCTATATGATTGTGGAGCAGTTTTAAGTACTGCATTCCTCATAGACAGTCAGTGCAAGCTGCATCAGCATATCAACATGCTCTACACTAACAGCCAGTTTCATTCCTTCTTCCTTCAGTCACTGTATACCGTCCCGCAAAGTATACCACGGTCGGTCAGATCCTGGCCAGGCATTATCTCGGGGGTATTTCTCCTTACACCCCACAGCAGCTAAAGCTAATAAATTAGTATTTCAATCATTATTTCTAAATGCCTGCTGTACAAAAGAGTCCGAACTCAGCATCACAAACTGATGTCCAGATTAATACCTGACGCTCCCTGATTGTACAGATGGACCATCCAAGAAAGCAGGGGCTCTCCTGGTCTCTGCCTAAAGTGTTCCATGATAGCAGTTACTTCTTGTTGGGTAAAATCCTCCAGTGCATGCCTTCTCACTGGCTGCTGATCTTCATCTAATTCCATCCTCTGCCTGAATACCGATCTCATATCTACAGACTCATCTGAGGAACCAGTCTCATCAAAATCTGCAGAGTTCTGAATGTCTCCGTCCAACTTATCAGGGTCACACTGTGCATCTGCATGTACAATTGCTGCATGAACTTTACTGTGCTTAGCTCGCCTCATCCTATTCTTATGTTTACACTGGGCAACTCGTACTGCAGCTTCTTCAGCTATAGTCTGGCAAGTTTCCAACTTATCGGCAAGCAGCAAGTAGCTTGATCTGATTCTGCAACTGCTCTTTCTGCTAATGTTGCTTTCTGTATGCAGTTAGCAAGATCCATCCCCATCTTCCAAAACTCACAGGACCCTGTCCTTCCTCCTTAGACAATTTTTTGATAGCTTCCAATACAAGGAGGAAGAAGATGCCAATGTTATTTTGGAGCCTAGGCCTTGTCTGTGAGAGGTGCTCCGGTGTTGTTGCAGGTGCTGTGTGTAATGCTGTGAAAGTCAGTTGTGATCAGATTTACTATGTTTTCAGACAACTTCCTGATTAACTTCTACCAATTCCATCTGCAGTGAGGTGCTTGCAGCACCCCATGAACGTCTGTCAGAGCTTGCAGACTGCTGGGGGTTAAGGTAGGGCAGGGAGGAGCTGGTGGCAACCCTAAGGCAATCAGATAACTGAGTTTAATTTTGATAGCTGTATTGAAAGTGAAACTTTTCTTCTCCTTGCCATGTGCTTTTATTCTGGGGTCAAAAAGGTACATTGGTTCCATTCTGCTGGAGAGAACTGGGCAAAGGTTTTTGTGGAAGGGCAATTAATTCTCAGAGATCAGAAGGAATTGGGGAAGAATAATTTGAAGCCAGCTTGGTAGCTTCCTTCTGCAGAGGAAAACAGGTGAAATTTCTGTCTTTACCAGCTCAGCCGGGCTGGACATAGTGCTGGACCCAGTCTGTGCACTAGTCCAAACCCATGATTTTGTATTTGTCCTCCTCTGCATAGATATCAAACCAAAGGAAGCCACCAAGAAGGATAGGAATAATGTTTCTGAGACAGCTAAAACTGATTTCTCTGTGTAGATGACAATTCTTCATTCAGCAATGTGGAACAGAAAATAGAATAGTGCTCTCTGTCCTGAAGAACTGGAGTTTTCATAGAGACCAGTGGGCTCCTCTGTGTTATTTTTGATGTACCAGATCACAGTTCCCATTTGGGTGCAGTCAACTGTGTAGTCAAATACCTACGAGATTATGCTGTCTGTGATGCTTACCTTAGGATATTCAGATACACATAAGCATTTACCAACTAGATTTTATGGTGAAACATGGAAAATTGTGTGGTCCTCAACAAAGAAATAGAAGACAACACGTCTCTGCTCTAGAATTTTTCAGATGGACCTGAAAAGCATTACTAGAGTCACTGATGCTTCACGCTTCTCTCAGTAACATGGCCCCAATCAACATCACCCACAATCATTGCCCTAGCAAGCTGAGGACTGATACCAAGATTTCACATTGGAACGATGCTTTCAGAAACCTTTGACAAGATCTTCTGTGGCTGGAGATGAAAACAGAGCTAGTGCTTCCATGGATGGCAAAACCAAACCAAACATTTCAAGTAAGTTTAGTCTATTCAGTAGAGATAATACAAGCAGTACAGCAATATAAATTTTGGCCCAACTTGTATTGTACTGATGTCATATCCAGGCAGAAAAAAGATCAGATAAAGAACCATTTATAGCAGAAGGCAGAAACCCTCTGACTGCTGTCTACATCCAATTGAAGTACATGGAAATGTTTCTCTGAGCCTCAGTGAGTTTAGATTAAGCATTTTGAGCTTATTTCTTTCTACCTTTTAATTGCTGGGTGCTATTTAGATAGTTGCCTTTAAGGTAGCATGTTTAAGGAAGTTGAGCTGCATATAAGATGCCTTCTCTACACTCTTCATCATTTTCCTGCTGGGGTACAGTGACTGTCCAAAGAATAAAGGACAAAAGAGTCCAGCTTTTTTTAGCTCACTACTGCATAAAACAAACTGTTTGGGGGGATTTTCATAGCACTATGATAGAGAAAATGCTTATATACCACTGGCCAGTAAACAGAAATAACTGTGGAAGACTGATGGGATCCAGTATCTTTGAAAGACTTTCAGACGGGTTTTCACTCTTCTTTGTCATTTAGAAACTATCAAGAGAAAAGCTGGTAGGATATTTGGCATTTCTCTGTTCCTCTGCACATGAAAATGCTCTGTGTTAGTGCTGTCTTCCCATGGTTGTGACCAAACCTCACACCATCTGCCTTTCCCACCTCCACATTCAAATGAGCCCAGAGTCACACTCACATAGCAGCTCTGCAGAAGATTGTCCAATACCACAATTTTTGTACAGTTGTGTGTCTTTTTTTGCAATCAACTGAGGCTCATTTTTCTTGGAAAGGGATGGAATATGCCTTTAGATTTTGCAGAGTGGAAAATGAGAAAAGGAAAACAGCTCCTTGAGGTATGGGTCTTAGCAGGAAAAAGCCTTGATGTGTGGCTCTTCTCAGCAGACAGCACACTGAACAGCAGCTGAGCTGCAGACATGTCTGGGGAATGCAGCACGGATAGGATGGCAAAAAGGACTTTCTTAATGATAAAACAGGGCAGAAAAGTTCTCAAGGGTTTTTCTAGGACAACAATGGCCGGTGGGAACTGAAGTCTGCTCAGCTCTGTGCTCCTCTGGCCAAGTACTGTGCAAATACCCCTGCACTGATATGACCTACAACTGTGCCTAATACAGAGTCCCAGTAGCTTCTGGTTCAAACTTGGTTTATCTGTGACAGTGGCTGTGATACTGTCAATTTGGAACAGCGATAAAAAACAGCCATGGTGTTTTTTGCAGTTGGTGTCATGATCAATCACTGACAGGATCTCTCAAGACAGATAGCATGTGCTAAAACCAAAGCTCACCTCCTGCCCAGCAACCATCTACCTGCAGAGTCTTCCCATACACGTGCAGTGTAGCTTTGCTCCACCCTGGCAATCAGGGCAACTGAGTGGCAAAATCATTGAGCTGAGCCCAGTGCAGAGCTCCATGTCCAGTTCATAGCACACAATCTACAGGGAATGCAGAAGCCTTCCTGTTCTGCTGCTGGAAATGAAACACAGAAGTGTCAGCTGCTGTGATTTTTGATGCTTTTCTACATGTGATGCATGCTGTGCTATTGTAGGGCAGGATGACACAGTCAGATTCCTTCTGGTTTGTCAGGCTGCATAAATGCCTGCATCTAACATCTGTGCTTGAAAGTCCTCCTGCCTTTGATTTGTCCATTTTTGTGAATGGTGTGTAGAAGTTTGATCGTCCTCCATTTTCACTGATGTACTGTGTGCCTCAGTGGGTGGAAATCTGTAAGTCAAGTATGTGACTGATCTTGCCCTCGTCAAGTGGAAGTCTCTCACCCTGAAGAGAAAAGCCCTATTATGTTTGGCGGTCCTACCCCTTCACACACTGGGATTAATACCTACCCTGGCAAGAGCACCCCGGCATAGCACAGCTGGTTGTCACAAAGAGCATCTTAGAGAACTTAGACTCTACTGACTTCTCTGGGGCAATAATAGATTTGTCTTCTGTATGGTAAGAGTAAAGAGGTGCCAGTACATAGGGACCTTTGGGATGAGGTGGGGTACACAGTTGTGTTTTATCTAACAACTTCTTTGGGAGAGACTGCTGCCAGCAATGCAGTCAGCAGACAAAGCTGAGATGAATGAGTGTGCTGCAGCAACAACGGATTTGGCTCCATGCTTCAAACTCGATCCCTGAACGTGCATGTCCCTGGACATTCCAGCCCTTCCACATTGCTTTTTTGGTCAGCACAAACCGCTGGAATAAAAGGCAACCAAAAACTATGACTAGACTCAGGGAGCAGACCCAGATCACTGCTCGGCAGCCCTGACTGCTGCATCACTGGCTGGTTCTGCCGAATGCTTGGAGCCCAGGTCACAGCCTTTTGACAGCTATGTCAGGGCTTTTTTAGAAAACCCCTCCTTATACTAAGAAACTATAACACCCACAGGGTTAAAAAGGTTACAGTTAGTGCACGGGGGAGGAAAAGGGTGCGGTTTAAAGAACATGCCTTTATGATTTTTTTTACAGACTCAAAGTAGCAGCAGTGTTGGGCCAACACCTGAAGTTGGTTTAACTTTAGCCAGCTTAGAGGGAAGAACAAATTGCACATCTATAACATGGTCTACACTCCTAAGCAACAACATTTATCCTGTGATGCCAATATATAGAAATTCATGCTGGTTTTGCTCCTTCGATGCACAGCCTCACTTTGGTTTTAACTTGGAAGGCTTCCGTGAAAGAGCCAAAAGCTGATGAAATTTAAGTATCCCACTATGCATTAATGGGATGATTTACTGAGGAGGTACAACTTTTTACTGTGGCTACCCAGAGCTCTGTGCTACTGCATGGTTCTTTAGATTTTTGTCATTTTATCTTATGTTGATACAAAACCTGTACCAAACATGGGAAAAAAATAATAAAATTTGCCCTTTCATTCAAATCCCCAGTGAGGTGAATGGCTGAAGGACTGGGAATTGGCATACAGAGAGGAAATGTCCTGGACAAACCTGGGGTTTGGATCAACCAAATCCCACTCAAACACCTCTGCCATCTATAAAAAAATTGGTTTACTCCTGTTCTTTTCCCCTTAGCCTCCAACGATTTGCTCTGCAGCTCGGCTTAACCAAGCTGATGCAGCAGAGATTCAAAGGGCTCTGGTGTTTACGCTGTATCAGCTCCTCCCAGTATGGTCAGGGAGCCTTGCTGCCGGCTTTCCATGGCAAAAAACCCCAGCAATTCACCTTGGAGAGCTGCACCAAGCCCTTAGAGAGTGAGTGGCTTTAGGAAGCTTGTACCCTGCTAGGGGAAACTGCCACTGAACTGGCAGGTGCCCATGGGTTACCCCCAGCACGTCTGCTCTGGGACTTCGTTGCTGAGGGGCACCTCAGAGAAACGCTGCAGGCAGGAAAGCAGGAAACATTTTGCAGAGCAGAGATAACATTGAAAATAATACTCTGTAAATGATTTGATTTACTGATTTGCATGTAGAGGAGCTGCCATGTAAGGATCACAGGAAAAGGAAATGGGATGGAGGAGGAGTGGGAGGAAAAAGGCAACAGAACAACAAAACAGATTGGCAGATTTCACTGGGGACAGGACATAATGTCCTGGGTTTTCTCCTGAGCACCATATGTTGTGGAGGTCTGTGACGGCACATGGGCACTGAGAGTGTGAGTCCTTTGATTCAAAAGGAAATGTCTATATTTATTTAACAAGATGGGCAACTTCCATCATCTTGGGATTCTCCCACACAGGCAATTCCCCTTTGTATACAGCTGGAATCACCCTGGCATTAGGCACTCACCCTAATGCTAGCCCTTACCTAGAGCAAACCAGTCCCTGAGCCACTGATCTGAACTTCAGCACAAATATGTGATGGACAAGTGGTTGCAAAGCAGGCATGTGATGGTAGAGTTGTCACCCCCTGTGCCCTGTTTCTCAGATCTTCTCAAAAGCCTCTTGCAAGAAGACCTCAGAGGTCTACATGACTTCATGCGAGGCAAACCTCCCATATGATAAGAGCGTCAGCAAGCAATGGGAGGCATATGTCCTGCCAGCAGCATGTATCTCTGTAAGAACATCAGGGACTGCCTCTCTGCACAGTTTATATTTCTGAGCCTGTCAGGCATTTTGTGATCTACCTGACTGCACCTCAGTGGGGGACCTACAGAGCTGCACAGCCTCTACTTTACCATTATTTGTTTCTGCATTTTGCCCTACTTTTTTTGTGTCACTGGCCTTCACTATGGAAACTGAGGCTTATATGTGGGCGATAAGCTGCGTGATGATACCACTCTTCAGTGCCCAGGCCACAGAACCACCTCCTGCAGAGTCAGATGATTTCCACTGATCCCATTCTTGAGGTATCTTCTCTGAGTCTTGAGGGACACTGGTAGGTGTGAAGGACCCCTTCCAGTCTCTGCTGCTGTATTGTCCCAGACAACTTAGTGTTTTGAAGAAAGAAAAGTGCCTGACATAGATTTGATGTTCAGCCTCCAATTAAAGTGAAAGATTTAGTGGGTCATGCATCTTGAGATATTTATTTCACCTTTTCTCAGGTAAATTCCCTGATACAGTCTGAAAAATAAATGCGGTCTTCCATACACACCCCTTGGATACACAATCCGAGCTTTCCCCCCTCCTTTCCCACTAGTTTTTGACATCCTCTTACTTCACCATAAAAATGGAACAGACAACAGAAAAATCTCCTGGAAATCACCCTTGAAAGCGCTGACTGTTGAGCTCTGGCACACTTTTGTCAGTATAAATAGGTCTTCCTATAAATTGGTCTTCCCCTAGACATGTGGGATTTTGACTTGCCTTCAGCAGTTTCCATTCACTTAAACAATGACTTTACAGTCTCATTTTCCAAACGTTATGTCTGTACTCTACTTGGTGCTGGGAATGTGTTTTTTGAAGATGCATTTGTGAAGCAGCTATATCAAGTGGAATGATTCTTTAACAACATCCCTTTCATCATCTTTTCTCCTGATACTGGCAGCTTCAATAATTTTGTAAATAGAGCTACTCATGGAAAGATAAATGATGTAGCTTCACCCGGTGCTTGTTGTAGTACAGATTCATTTAAACACGTGAGACTGGAGATGGGAAGTCTGTCTGCCCCGCAGTCTGTGGTGTGTGTGAGCAATACCTGAGTTAGCTTTTCTAGGGTGAGCTTGCAGATGTCCTTGTTTCACCTGGGATTGCGCTAATTTTTCTTCTGAGAGCAGAGGCAGGTGGACCTTGACACCAGAAAGTTTTCTGTTCTCCAGCTTATGCGGATGTGGGGTGTTTTTGCATGAAACTTCAGTGCAGGCAAACCTGCAGGATTCAACATTTTAAAAAATGCAAATACTTGATAATTCTTTAGCAGCTTTGGCAGTGTATGTGGCCAAATAATTGGAAGGAAGCAGATGCAACTCAGTTCTGGTCTGATCTTGTGGGCTCTCTTCATTAATCTTGTCTCTGTCTGAGTCTTTGTTTTCTCTATTTAAAAGGACAGCTGTGATGTCTACTTCCTTTGAAGATATCTTGAGATTAAGTGGCAAAAAGATACTGTATGAGACCCAGTTATTATTGCAAGTGTACATGTGAAGAACATGCATGAAATTCACAGAACTAAATGCTGAGACTCTTGCTGACCTGACTGGGCAAAAGTGTCGTGGTGTGCTGTGCCAACATCACTGCTCAGATCCCTGGCAAATAGAACCTCTAGTAGGAGAAAGGCAGGTTGCAGTCCAGCTGTATCCTGGAGCTGCAGCTTATGGAATACATACAGCAGATATATAGGTCAAAATAAAGCATGTCTTGCTAGGCTCCCAAGTGCCAGATACCCAACAAAACACTAATACAAATAAACCCATAAAATCTGACTGTCATTTCACTACAGTGGCACTTTCTTGTCCCATCACCTTGAGTGACATCCTGGGACACTAGGAGCAGGAGGAAAGCACTGGGAGGAGAAAAGAAGAACGAAAATGGTCCAGAAAGACTGCAGTGTCTTTGCTCTGCTTCATTTCAAGATGCTTGAGCTGCCTAGATGTCAGTGAGGGCTCTGGGCTGTGATACACAATTTCATTTCTTCCTTGGACAGATGAACATGAGTTGCTGTAGGTAGCTGTAGGAGCGGCCACTGATATCCTACAGATAATTTTGGGTGCCCTGGAGAAATCTGACGTAGTATTAATATAGTCAGGCACCACCCTTGCTGAGGACATTTTGAAGATCAGGAAAGCAGCAGCCACAGCAGAAATGTTGGTCCTCCTGTTATCCACCTCAGGAGACTCATGTTTCTATACATTTTGCTTTGCATGGAAAAAGCCAACCATGCTTTCGGTCTGCTCCCCAGCAGATCCCCTGAAAGATCCATCTAGGCCTGCAGTTTCTACTAAGTCCAGTTTCCAATGTTTTTTATTTGTACTGTTGCAGTTGACAGCCTGATGTATGGACAAGACCCCCTTCCTTATAAGCACTGCACCAAACCAGCATGAAGGGAAACCAGGATGCTGTCAATTTAATGTAGCTTCTAAATAACTGCTTGAGGGCACAGCTCCAGGCATGAGAGTAAGCCGACATCACAGTCCACCTCTATCCAAGGATTGAGGTCCAAGTCCCTTTGCAAAATAAACACTAGGATAGTTTTCTGCCATTTTAGTGAGAAGAATTGGCCCAACTAAGGGTCTGACAAATGCCAGAGATGGTACAAAGGCTGCTGGCAGCAAGTTGCTATGTTGGCTCAGCTGCCTGCAGAACTGCAGCTTATATCAGTCTGAAGGATGTGCTCAAAATGCTTTATGAATTGAGGGCTTATTACTAGACCAGAGCAATGGAGCTAGATCTGGGCTGCTTTAGTAAATGGAGCTCTGCTAGAGCAAAATCAGGTTCCCAGTGGCTGTTCCTATTAGCACATGGCAGAACATTAAAAAAAAAATGCTTTGCTTCTGTTTGCTGGTTGGTAGAATTACAGCCAGGGATGTTTCAACTAATTTTGTTGCTTTAAAATTTTATTAAAATAAAATTGTGTGTCCATTTTATTAAAATGGCCACAGTGGATACTAGGCCTATTTCCCTAGAAAGTTTCTTAGCAATCCAAAGGCAGAGCAACAGGAGGAAAGAATAAAGGCTGGCATATTATTTATAAAAAGGACATCTTCTGCTCTTTGTGATTGTTCTGTGGTTCCCCTGTAGCGGTTTGTTGTAGCAAATTATGAGTCTGTCATGGTAAACTAAAATTTGTGCACCTATTCCTAGAAACAATGTTTTCTGTTAGGACACCATATTTTTTCTCCCTGTTAGAGGAGATCTTACTAGAATCATCAGTGGTAGGATGACAAAACAAAAAATAATTATCTTATGATGCCAGAATCCTTTTGAAAAATGCCAACAGCATGGTGGGATTTACTCTTCAAAGTCTAATCCATTCTTTAGGAATGCAGAGAAGCAACCTCCTGTAGCTAAAAATCTTATCAAGCTCAATCACAAAATCAAATGAAAAGCTGTATTCAAATGCAACTTACTTCATAAGGTGAATTATTACTTCATGGAGTAAAGTTATAGTCTAAAATGAAAAATCAGATTCATCAGAAATGGTGTGACCAGCAGGAGTAGGGAGGTGATTGTGCCCCTGTACTCGGCACTCGTGAGACCACACCTTGA
>JAVSBS010024762.1:0-10306 GCA_033124195.1 Coracias cyanogaster | reverse complement strand
AGGTTGCTCAGAGCCCCGGCCAACCTCACCTGCAATGGTGCCAGGGATGGGGCATCAACCACCTCTCTGGGCAACCTCAACCAGGGTCTCACCACCCTCAGCATCAACAGTTTCTTCCTTCTCTCTAGTCTAAATCTCCCCTCTTCCAGTTTGAACCCACTACCCACCATCCTATCACTACAAGCCCTGCTAAGAAGTGCATCCCCATCTTTCTTCTAGGCCCCCTTGAAGTCCTGAAGGGCCGCCAGAAAGTCTCTCTGGAGCCTTCTCTTCTCCAGGTTGCACAAGCCCACCTCTCCCAGCCTGGCCTCCCAGCAGAGGCTTCCAGCCCTCCCAACATTGCTGGGGCCTCCTCTGGCCCCGCTCCAGCAGGTCCATGTCTCTGCTGTGCTCAGTCATTGCTCATGTCAGAGCTGAGACACGCCATAGTCAACTGGGACCCAACACTCTGATGCCTGTGAGGCTCCGTCATCACTCTAACCTCAGAGCCTGATGGAAAGGACCTTCTCCCATCACCTCCTGTAAGGTCTTTTTGAATTTTTTCTCCGCAGCTGACTTCCTGAGGGCATTACCCACATTAAGAGCATTCCCTGCCCCACCAAACCATGCGCATTACGGTGCCGGTCCCTGCGTCCCAACCTGCCGTGAGGAAAAGCAGGAGCCCGGAGCAAGTGGGAAGCCATCCATATGGTCCTTCAGGCTGGGCTCCAAGCATTGATGTTATCAAATTTCAGCTAACAGGAGCGGATTCGCGCGCGGCCTGTCCCATGCCACTGGAGGGATGACCGCGGTGATCAGTGCAGCCCCACCTCCCTCAGTTGCCACAAGCTTGGCTTCTCTGGGGAGAAAAGTGTGACCACATCTACGGGATGAGTTGGCGGGATGAGTTTGGCAACCAAAAAATCAGTGAGGGTGGGATGGGGTGTCTTCTGGGGATGGGGTTGTCCCCTCCTGAACGGGCAAAATATAATGGGAAAAATATGCTTAGAAGATGTTTGTTGTCCCCGTTGTGGTTTTTCAGCAAGGATTTAGCACAACACTTGCCAACACCCTTCCCAAAGGGTCAAACACAGGACAGTGAAGCAGCTCAGCTCAAGTCCCCCCACCCAGGACGCTGATGGAGGACTCCATCCCTTATCTTTCTTCTTGGGCACTGAAGGTTGGACCTCGCACGGCAGCAGCGACCAACCAACGGGCAGAGGTGGGAGTTTTGCAACGAGCAGCTCCGGGGCGACTCGAAAACGGGGTGCCCCCGCCAAAAATAACGTCCCCCAGCTCTCCAAGCACCACCACGGTGGGCTTTCTGTAGGTCAGGGCGTGAGGTTTGACTGCTTGGATCTAACGGGAGGACGTTCGCTTCGCTTGCAGCGAGCATTTGTCAGGCTTAAGGGCATTGCTGAAGCGGGGAGGGGTGTTGACAAGAAAAATCCGATTATTCAGCATTTCTGTGGCATTTTCCACCTTCAAGATGCCTTTCAGGCACTAAGCGGACATGAAACACGAGCTGATCTTTTGTTACAGCTCCTCTGCAGTGGTTAGATGGGATTAGGACTCAAATTGGGTGGATATTGCAAAAGAATTTAAAAAAAAAAAAAAAAATCGAATCGGTTGAAACTATTCAAGGGCTTTTAACGAATTGAGAAGGGACCATGGTCCATGTGTTAGGAACAATGATGAGCGCTCCCACTCTTCACACTGGGCTTGTATGACCATCTTGGGCAACGTTGAGTCAGCGCGACTGAAAACAAGCCCAAGTCGTGGCAAAACCAAGGATGTGAAGAGCCCAATGACCAAACCCAACGCTGGCACCTCATCTGAGCAGGCCACATGGACTTTGGGACCTGTTTTTTGATGAAGGATGGGTTGTGAGCACTACTGTGTCTCAGTGTTGGGAAGAGTTGTCTAGCATTTATGGTGGAGATAGGTGAGCTACCCTCGGCGGTGTGGGACAAACCCCCTGCAGATGGTTCACTATCTTCAAGGTGGGGATGGAAGCACTTTCACAATGCTCAGGGATGGTGGAAAATGCTCAGATTCAATAATAAGGGTTCTACACAGACCTTGGCTAATGAGCGATGAGGTTAACTGCCACGGCTTTGGTTGAAGATCAGGTTTTTGGTGTCCTTAGTGGGTTCTTGCATAAATGGCATGAGATAGCTGAGGGGTCAGCAGTGCCTGTGGGTGATCTCAGAGGGGATGGCTACAGGGTGGCCACTCTACAGGATGGCTTTCCCACGAGACGGGAATTTATTCATGGGAATTGTTAGGTTCCAGCATCTCCCTGGACCACATGCCAGCCCGGATGTGTCCCACGCATCTCCAACAGGGAGGGGATGTTGTCCCCTCCTGGAAGCCCTGGGAAGGTTCTCAGCAGCTTTGGGAAGCCACCGTTTCCTTTGATGACTAACGGTTCAAGGAAGGTCACTTTTGGCTTCAGTGTTTTCAAAACAGAAGTAGTCAAAGACCATTAGTAACTTCTCAAGCCGGAGCACAACTCTGCATTGCCACACCACTGACCACAGAAGGTCTTTCTAAGGCAGGAGCCGGCGTCACCGTGGGTGAAGCAACTCACTTGGAGCAACATGAGATGTCGGTCACAATGCTGGGAGCTGACTTAAGAGATCTGGGTAGAGAGTCCGGTCCCTTAACTGCAGTTCTCTCCTTCTTGACTCTTCCCACAGCGTGCCTACAAGAGATGCTCTGGGAAGCAGAGTAGCGCTGAGCTGAGGAGAAAGACTTGGGGGTGCTGGTGGATGAAAAGCTCAACATGAGCCAGCAATGCATGAGAGCAACCAAGAAAGCCCCAACCCTGTCCTGGGCTCCGCCAATAGAAGCGTGACCAGCAGATCGAGGAAGGTGATTCTCACTCTCTACTCTACTCTTGTGAGATCCCACCTGGAGCACTGCATCCAACTCTGGAGCCCCCAGCACAAAAGGGACATGGACCTGTTGGAGCAGGTCCAGAGGAGGGCCATGAAGATGGTCAGTGGCCTGGAACATATCTCCTATGAGGACAGGCTGAGAGAATTGGGGTTGTTCAGCCTGCAGAAGAGAAGACGACGGAGACATCTCATTGTGGCCTTCTAGTATCTGAAAGGGGCCTCCAAGAAAGTTGTGGAGGGACTTTTTACAAGGGCTTGTAGTGATAGGATGAGAGGTGATGGCTTCAAACTGGAGAGGGGGAGATTTAGATTAGAGGTAAGGAAGAAGTTCTTCTCTGAGCGTGGTGAGACACTGGAACAGGTTGTCCAGGGAAGCTGTGGATGCTCCATCCCTGGAAGTGTCAAAGGCCAGGTTGGATGCGGCCTTGGGCAACCTGGTCTAGCGTGTCCTTGCCCATGGCAGGAGGGTTGGACCTAGATGACCTTTAAGGTCCCTTCCAACCCAAACCATTCTATGATTCTATAATTCTACTCCTAGTGACCTTGGCCACAGGAACGACGGTCAGCGCTGACCCCCAAGTAGACCACGGGATGGGGCTCCTCATCACCACCGGGCTGCTCAACACCCTCAAACCCACAGCAGACCTTGCTCAGGGGTTAGGCCATCAATTCCAAGCGGGTTCCGTTGACCAGCGTGGTCCCCCATGTCCAGTTACGCACACACCGCCCCATGATCCTGCTTGGCTGGAAGATGCTGGTCCCCCCCCGGCCCTGGTGCCAGTGATGAAGCAGATGGAGGGGAGCAGGAGAGCTGCGTACTCGATAATTCCCAGCCAGAAGGTTGCCAAGAGGAAAAGCACTTCCCGTAAAGTAGGTGCTGTTACCGACTTGTTTGCTGGAATTGCTTGAGTGGTAATTACGCTCCCTGAATATTGACTTATTTAAATAGTTTCCAAGCAGAAGAAGAGCCCTGCCCCGCTCTCCCCCCCGCCAGCCTTTTCCAAATTTCTGTGGTGAGCTTTCACTTTGAACAATGGATTATCTGCAGAGGTGGTTTGGGCTTTTTGTTTATTTTTTTTTCCCCAGAAGAAATATCTCATGCTAAACAGGTGGTAGGAATCTGGGTTACTTCATGCCCTGAGCAGTCCCCTGGTTTCCTCTGTCTGAGGGATGTCCTATGTGTAATTTTTCTTGGTGGACCTCCAAATTTGGTACTTTCCCCCCACCCCGCCCCGCCTGGCAAATAAATTCCCTTTTCTCCTGCATTGCTGCAGTTGTTGGTCCCTGTATCCATCTGAGCGTCCATCCAGAGAAATATCCAGGCATAGTTTATACAGACGCCTGGTCCTCCCAGTCCTCCTCTTCTGGGAGGCCTGGTCTTTGCAAACATCTCCTTGGGTTTTCCTCTCCACTGCAAGATGGGGTCGTTAGAATCATGGAGTCATTAAGGTTGGAAAGACCTCTAAGATCATCGAGTCCAACCATCAACCCAACAATACCATGGCCATTAAACCGTGTCGTGAAGTGCCACGTCTACATGTTTTTTTAACACCTCCAGGGATGGTGACTCCACCACTTCCCTTGGCAGCCTGTTCCACTTTTTGTACCAAAAGTGCTGGCTGACCCTAGAGGTAACCCCTTTTTGACTTCTGCTCCATGCCCAGGGTAGTGGTACCCATGCAAGGAGGGCTGGACTTCCTGTGGGCCAGCTTTCTGAGGAGCAGCGGTGTTGGTAAGGGCTCCATGACCCCTTCCAATGGGCAAGGACAGAAACAGTCACCTTGCAGAGCACCTCCCCTTCTCCATGAGGCTGTGGCTGTGCAGTCATTAGTCCTCACCTTGACCTGAGGGTCATCAGACCTCACCTTGATCCAAGGGTCATCAGACCTCACCTTGACTCAAGGGCCATCAGACCTCACCTTGATCCAAGGGCCATCAGACCTCACCTTGATCCAAGGGCCATCAGACCTCACCTTGATCCAAGGGCCATCAGTCCTCACCTTGATTCAAGGGCCATCAGACCTCGCCTTGATCCAAGGGCCATCAAACCTCACCTTGATCCAAGGGCATGTTTTGCTGAAGCTGAGCATCACATTGGCCAATTGACTACGTTGCTTTGGGCCTAACAGAGAGAAGAGCTTCTCACTCTTGTGAGAAACAGGAAAAAGTCTCAGGCAGGCCACAAACCACCACATCAAAGCTGCGCTGAAAAATGAGTGATTTCCATGGGATTTTCTGTAAAGGATGGAGGACAGACGGGTCTTTCTCCCAGGGCTCTGGTTGGGTGCCAGTTGCTTGCACCAAAGGGTGTGTGTGCGCCTATTTTGATCTATATTAGAGGGATGAGAAAGCCGAAGAAGTGCCGGGGAGGTTCCAGAAGGGGAGCTGGGGAAATCCAAGACGAAGCGAGGGAGTGAGGAGGCACACGGGGTGCTCAGGAGTGGCTCCAGGCAGGCTCAGGCTTGGACTCCAGGTTCTTGCAGCCTCCTTGGTCCTGCGGCGTTCGGGGAGACGGGACTTTGCGTACTTTCCCGATTCATAGGCAGAATTGCATCAAGGAAATACCTGGCTGTCATCATCAGCGTATCCTCCCAGCGAAAACGATCTTGGCAAGATCTCGAGCGGGCCCAGCGTCTCAGGCCAAGAGCCAACAAAACGTTCGGGACAAGTTTCTTCACCTCCCCGTCTGTCATCATCTCCCACACTCGCCCCCACCAACTTGCCAGCCCAGAGGTTACTGTCGAGGTAGGAGAAAGCTGGTGAGCGAAGACGCTCGTAAAACTTGAAAGGGCAGTGCTGCAAAGGCATCTCTAAAAATCCTGTCCCCTCTCCATCTGGCCTTCTCCTGGGAGCGCAGGGTGCCAAGTCCTCTGCTGCATCTCGCAACTCAAGAGGATTCACTGGGCAACTTCTAGTCCTTATGGTCTGTGATGGAGGATGGAAGCACTGCTAACATTGCCTGGCCGCATTTCCCAACATTGTGAGTCCCAGATCCAAGCCCCAGCTCATGGAGAGCTGAAGGAAGGGCCATCAGTCCACTAGCCAAGGCCAGCAGGTCTCTGCAGGGCATGATTTGGGACACTTCAGAGATGCTCTCCATCCTACTTTAGCTTTTTTAGGGGGTAAGGTAGGGAAAGAGTCAGCCATAGAATCACTTTGGTTAGAAGAGATCTTCAAGATCATGGAGTCCAGCTGTTGACCCAGCACTGCCAAGGCACCACTAAACCGTGTCCCTCAGCACCACATCTCCACAGCTTGGAAACCCCTCCAGGGATGGGGACTCCACCACTGGCCTGGGCCAGCCTAATTCCAGGAGAGCACTAATTGATGGTCTGGTTTATGATCTGGAGTGTCCTGGTTCTCTGGCTCCTCATTCCATGATGTTTCACGTGGTCCTGTTCCCCCCTTACTGTTGTGAGTCAGTGGAAAGCCCAGACAAGGAAGGATAAAGCCCAGACAGACAAAAGGAAGGCTGAGGAGGCTCTTCTTCCATTGCTTGGCCAGCTTCTTGTGGTGGAAGCAGCTCTTCTGACAACCACTGAGGCCCAGATGGTCTTTGTGGGTTAGTCATACTCTGAAAATCAAGAACGAACCCCAGTAGACCTGGCCTGGAAGGGAGTTGGTGCTTCTCCTGTTGATGCTCCCAGCTTAGTTGCTATGAAGCTGATGAATCTGGAACAAGTTTCAAGGAGACGGGTGGACACCCCGTGTCATGGCCTCCAAATCCACACTGGGCGCCTTTCTCTGAGGTGCTCCAGCTCAGGAAGGGCAGCTGGACGCTTTTTATGGGGCTGGTTCCTACACAGAGATCGGAGCAGGTGATCCAGCAGTTCCCCAGCCTCAAAACCTACAGAAGTGGACAACTACAATGGCTGGATGTGGTTTGGGAGCGAGGCTGTAGCTGTGGCAGGGACACCGGTGGCTGGGACCCTGTGCCAACGTTCCTCTTAGATCCTTGTAGCTGCCACGTCGTCACATCAGGATGCTTTGAAGGTCTCAGACCTTGCCTGGGCTCCTCTCATGGCGACTTTCCTCTCCTGGCTGGTCCATACTGATGGATCGTCTCCAGGGCGTGGTGCTGCTGGTTGCTGATTGTTCCTCAGCCCATGTGAGGTTCCCCGTAGCCTTAATGAGTTCGGCGCTCTTCTGGCCATAGATAGAGGGATGCTGGGGCTAAAACCTGTTCCCAGCACTACGCAGAGGCCAGAGCCATGAGTGGGCGCCAGGATTGAGAGCTGGTGGGCGCGGCAGGACGCGGCAGAGACTTGCTCTGACCAGAAAGGATGGTGCCGAGGCAACTAGGGGAGGCAATACCGGTCTCAGAGCCGCCTCTGCTCCGTTGGGCATCCTCTTGTGTCACCGCCGCCATCCAGGCGCAGCTCCCGTCCCAGCTCCTTGTAAGTGGCTGCCGCTTTCTCTTTGCTCCTTTAAGGAAAACTGAATTTCCACCAGCCCCAGGTCTTCCAGAAGATCGCCACCGACCTGCACTCCCAGGTTGCCACCATGAAGCCCATCGAGGTGACGCGCTGCATCCGCTCCTTCGCCCTCCTCAAGTGGCTCAGCCTGCCGCTCTTTGAGGCCGTCGCGCAGGTGAGGAGCAGAAGGTTTTGGGGGGGAACAGGGGAGCCCCCACTGGCACCAGTATGACTGTGATCTGCTCCAGTTCCCAGGAAATGGGAGCACTTTCCCTCCCCACCCTTCCAGAGGTGCTTTCTGGGATGCTGTCCTGGTTTTCCTCACGCTGTCATCGAGTCTGACGGGACTCGTGGTTCATCTCCAGCTGAAGCATCCCCGGGAATCCACACTGGGCTGGGGCCGGTCTCAGCTCCATCCGAGCCTCCCCTCCCGCTGCTTCTCTCTCCCCAGGCACCTTCCCAGCTCTGCCCCAGTTTATGCCTCTGGAATATTAGAGCTCTGCTTCCACTCTCCACTTTCCCTTGTGCCAAGAGAAAATCCCCAGGGAAGCACTAAAAGCTCTTCAGCTCGTGTTTTCCCATCCTGCCACGGGGCTGGATGTGTCCTTGGCTGGTGCCTTCAATCCTTTCCCACCCATACTCACCTAGGACAGACCTAAACCTCTGGTTTTACACCCCCTGTGTCTTCCAGTACACCCTGGACAATGCCAAGCAGCTGTCGGTCCCCCAGCTCTGCGGGATCATCCTGTCCTTTGCACGCCTCAACTTCCAGCCCAGTGGAAACGAGGACTTCTTCAACATGGTAACCTTCCTCTTTTCCCTGTCTTCAACGCCTCCTTCCCTGGTCAGCAGACCTCCTCCTAACATGTCCCCGTGCAGAAGTGGGTGAGGGATGGCTCGAGCTTGGTGTGGGAAATGGGAATGGGGAGCCCGGAGCTCAGGTCAGGCTGACAAACCCTCCCTGCATTCAGCTCATCCAGGACTGGGCCCCACAGGCTCATTTTTCCAGCAGCGTGTGGCCCTTCCCGTGCCCTCCTGGACTCTGATTGCCCCAATTAACTCTTTATAACGAGGTCAGAGGTGCTGCTGGTTGCACACCCCTTCCTGGCAGAGCTGAGCCCCGAGCCAAGCCCTTGGTCTGGGAGCTGTCAGGGAGGAGCCACAGGCAGACGTGCGCCATCCTTGGTGTCCTCCAGCCTTCCCTGGCTCCTGGAGGTGGCCAGGCTGGCCTCTGAAGGGATGCAGGTGTCACCTTGACCGCCCTGGGGACAGATTGCTGCTGATCTCCAGAGAGGAGCTGCATTGGTGCAGAGGGAGCGTGTCCTGCCCAGCCCTGCCTGCCATGTGCAGCTGAGGAGGAGGAGGATGCAGAGCTGGGTGGTTTTAATCCTCAGGACCCCGCATCCCACTGCAGGGCAGCCTGTCCCCATGGCCCAGCCAAGCTGGAGGTCTCCTTGGGACAGTGAGAAGGATGAGGTGTGGAAGTAGCATCCAGGGCTCTGAACATCCCACTGTGAAGAGGGATTTTGTAGCCAGTGCAAAACTCGTTTTTTGAGGCATCGCAGAAACGTTCTCCAGGTTTAGCAGGAGAAAAACCTGTGGGGTGCAGAGCTCCCGGCTCTTGCTGTGACCCCATGGGTGAACATCCTGACACCACCAGCAGTCTCAGCCCCCTCCAGTTCCATTTACATCAGGTTTGGGTTCCTGGATGGATCCTGACACCACTGATGGAGTCTCAGCCTCCTCTGGTTCCATTTACATCAGGTTTGGGTTCCTGGACGGATCCTGACACCACTGATGGAGTCTCAGCCCCCTCCAGCTCTGTTGATGGCAGGTTTGGCTTCCTGTCCTGATCTGAGCTGTTTGGTTTCGCTTTCTGCAGGTCCATGAGGAGCTGAAGGGCCAGCTGGAGAGCCTGGAGCCTCACCTGCTGACGGACCTGGTGTGGTCGCTCTGCGTGCTGCAGCAGGCCGAGGCGCCCTACCTGCGGCGAGTGCTGGCGCCCGACTTCCACGCTTGGATCCGAGGTGAGGTGGGCACCTCTGCCAGCAGAACGGGGTCAAAAACCTCGGATCTGGGGCAGGGAGTGGGAATACTGAGCCTGCTCCGTCTAAATTCGAGTTAAGGAGTCGTTCAGCAGGAGGGAATCGATCTCACTGGACCCTGCTACGGCTCTGTGCAGGGTGCCCGAGCAAGGGGAGCTTGGGGCAGCAGCACTGCGAGAGTTGGGCTAGTGAAAGCCACGGCCACCAGCCCCGGCAGCCCCCTCAGGCTGTGGATTTGTGCGGTGAGGAGGAGAACAAGGTGAAGGGAATCTTCTTGAGCCATCCTCCTCCACAGTGTCCTGCTCATTCCTTGTGCTTTCCTCCTCCTCCTGCTGCTGTCTTCTCAACCTCTCGAGAGCTTGTTGCTCTGCTCAGGTGCTGCCCGTGTGCTTCCTCCAGACCTCGAGAAGAGATGGAAAGGTTTGGTGACTCCTGACAAAATGGTGGGGAGGTGCAGCCCCGTCAAATTCAGTCCCTGCCTCCTCCGTGGCGGGGACTGGCCAGCCGGCTGCCACAGCAACTTCTGTGGTCCACGAGCCCCACGTCTCCTTCCTGTGGGACACTGGGGGTAAAATCACACCATGGACAGTGGGCCCCAGCTGTCCCCACTGAATGAGGGCCCTTTCTGGCTTGGCCAGCTCATGGTGGCTTTCTATGGAGAAGGACCTGGGAGTGCTGGTGGGCAGCAAGTTGCCCATGAGCCAGCAACAGGCCCTTGTGGCAAGAAAGGCCAATGGTCTCCTGGGGTGTGTTCAGGAGAGTGTGGGCAGCAGGTCCAGGGAGGTTCTCCTCCCCCTCTGCCCTTGTGAGGCCACCTCTGGAGTGTTGGGGCCAGTTCTGGGCTCCCCAGTTCCAGAGAGACAAGAAGCTACTGGAGAGAGTCCAGGGGAGGCTGCGGAGATGCTGAGGGGCCTGGAGCATCTCTGTGCCCAGGAAAGGCTGAGAGCCCTGGGGCTGCTGAGCT
>JAVSBS010024761.1:6165-21383 GCA_033124195.1 Coracias cyanogaster | reverse complement strand
AATTGCACCAGGTCCCTGGGCTGAGGAGGGCTGGGGCTCTGAGGGCCTCTCTGATTGTTCAGTATTTTGGGGATTAAATCTTCCTCTCTCCCTGGGCAGCCTCTTCTGGGCAAGATGCTAATGCTCATGAGCTTTCTTGACAGCTGTGTGGCCTTATGCAGGTTTTTCCCAGGTGCCTGCTTCAAAATGCCTGTGAAGAGATCATCTTCAGCCACGTGAGTTAATTTCTGAAAAACCCAAGGAAGTCTCACTTGCTTATGACCACGCTGAGTTTTGGTAATAAGACCTGTATCACAACCCTCTGGCTGCTGGCTGGTACTAATCATTATTTGTTCCTCCATCCACATCCACTCTGAAGATGGACTTTCATTGCCCTGATCAAAGCTGGGTAAGTGCTGAGGCAAGCAAAGGGGAGATTGTCTCTGCAGGTAAACCTTTGGTCACTTGGCATCAAACATTTAGGAAAATAACCACAGTAAAGATCTTGTATATCCAAGAAGAGATGCAGAAGGAAAAATATATTTTTACATCCTAAAACTCTCCTGTGGCCAGGAAGTAGACCTGGTTTGGGATAAAGCAGCAACTCCAGAGATGCCTGGGTTAGATGTAGACCTGGTCCCATGTGAACAGCAGGCTAAGACTGTGGAGAGCCCAACGCAGAGGCCCTCAGCTGGCTGAGAGCCTCATCTCCCACTGTGGGTGCATTAAAGCCACAAGAAGTCCCACAGGGGAAGGTATGAGGTAAATTGCCCAGGACCCTTTGCCCTGGCAGGGTAGTTGACTTAACGCATACAGAGCCTGAAGTGTTCTCAAGGACCTACCTGGGGAATTCAATGCTCATAGTAGGTGTCTGGCTCATTCTCACAAGAAAATAGCAAGTGAGAGTGGTTCCTCTCCTAGGTGAAAGCCTTCCAGCTATTGAGTTTCTTTATCTCACTGCTATTGCAGGCAGCTCCCAAGGGCTCCCTCTCCAAGCAAAGCCTCCAACCAAAAGCCTAGGTCTAAGTGGGAGAAAGCCCAGCTCACAGCTAGGTCCCTTCCTAGCTTATTCCTTCATCTGGCATGAACCCAGCTCACTGACTTCATTCAGGTCAGCCTGAGATTACAGCACCCTTTTCCCCCCGCTTTTCCTGTATCTCTGTTGTCCCCTGGCCTGCTCACACAATTGCAGCTCTGGCACACAATGACTTTTTTTCCCCTTGGCTGCTCTTTATTGCTCTCTGCTTGGTTTGCTGCTTCATCTGGGGAAGGCACCTCAAAAACTCCCTGGAGCTCCTCACAAGCACTGATCCTGATGCAACACGGTCTGGCAGGCTCGGTTCTGCCCAAGGGATGCTCCATGACCGGTCACCCCGCAGCCTTGGGACAAGACTCGCTGGGTTGCAGCCTGAGCCACTGGCTCAGCAGATGGAGCTCCATCCCAAGCATGCGGACAGAGTGGCTCTCAGTGTGCAGCAGGATGCTGTGGCCGCTGCTTGCAGCTTGGAGCAGCACATGGACACTGTGAACAGGCTCAGGAGTCAGAGTGAGCCCTGAAATGGGGAAAAAGTTTTGCAGATTTTTTCCTACCGGCTCAGGAGGCAGGAGTGTGTTCATATAAGAGGACAGGAGTGGGACTTTTCCTCCATCTGCTCCTCTAGCAATTAGAACTGCAAGTCCTGTTCAGTAAACTCTGCTTTATTCCTAATAGTGAGGGACTGGGATCCTCTGGATAAGGAAAAACCCCATATAGATAGTATTTCTGCTCTAGACCTGAGCTGGGTTTGCATGGCTCCAACGGACATATGGCACTGTCAGGCTTGCACAGGGTTACCAGCTTTGCAGCTGCACTTGTAAATGTGAGCTGGTACAGATGTCTCCATGCTACTGGTGCATCCCTGCAAGACACAACCACTGATGCATCTCTGCAAGATACAACCACAAGCCTCCTGGCAGGTCAGACTCTGGTGCTGATATGGGGTTAATATGAACCAAGGACCTGGGTGAGATCCTCATGGACCAAGGGTCAAGGAGGTGAGGCCAGCCACCACTGTTGCCCTCGCTGGAGCTATCAGGAATTGCTCAAAGCCCAGAGATGGGGTGAGGTGTGCACATAATGCTGTGGTTAATATCTTCCCTGCTTCAGGGCACAAGGGAGCTTTTCTTCTAGGAGGAGCAGAATCCTGCACCACTCCATGGGAGGGACTCTGGCCTCATCCCTCCTTGGCCATCTCCTCAGGTTGCTCCACGTGCTCCCTAAGCACTGGGCGCTGCTGGCAGGGACAGACGTTGGTGCCCTTTCCTGCATCATATGGACTGCAATGTCACATCACCCTCTGCATGCATCCCTCAGCCACTTACCCTTGCATTAAGCCGTGTTGGCTTTGTAGCTAATCTGTGGCAGCTCATGCAATAACCTTGGCTCTCCCTCACTCCCCTTCCTTGCTGCAGCAATAGCAGGTACCTCTTTTCTCACATCGTCTATACACACAGAAAAAATGGTAAGCAAACCTTCTCTGTGCCCCTTTTAGCAATAAATCCCCCATACAATTCCTGTGTGTGGCAGGCTGCTATGAGAAATGAGGGCTGATGGGAACTGCTTTCTGCTTTGAGTGTGTTTTATGTTAAAAAGGTCCAATTTGAAACAGTCTAAAAACGCTCAGTAAATGATTAATCATCTCTTGCAGAGTTTGATGGGGCAATAGTTTGTTTATAACCATGACTTAGAGCTACCTATGGTGCTTTCTTCTCAAACACGTTGTATACTCTCCTTGTGAGCACCTGATAGCGACTCCTAAGTGTTTGACAACTTGTTGTAAAAGGAATCTTAATATAGCAAACTATCCCTTTATTTAAAGGCAGAGTTTTTCCTGATGTGTTGTTTGATGAGTGATGCTTTCCCCGCACCAGCAGGCACCTGAACGTGGTGGAAAGGCGAGTGTCTGAGGATTCAGGAATCACATAGCTGGGACCTTGCACTGAGGCCTGACAAACTTGTGCCATGTGTGCCAAGAGGTGGAGATAGATTTGGTCTGGAGAAAGGAGGCTCTGAGGGATGACTATGACGACCTCTCTGATCTCAACGCTACACAGCAAGAGGCCTTGAGGGACTGGGAGTCACAATTCACTTGTAAGCAATTTTACACCTATTTACAAAGAAGTAGCTAACGAGTGTGTGACAGAGGAAGTGTGCAAAGGCTGCTACCAGCTGGAAGCATCAGTCTGGAAGCTGACCTGGACTTAAGACCTCAGTTTACTGAGTATTATTAGAGTTACCATTAACCAAAAGAATTAAGAGAAATGTCCGTTTTTCCTTCTGCATTCTCCCTCCCCCTGCTCCTTACAGAACAGTAGGAGAGATGAGATGGAAGCATTTGGTCATAGGACAAGATCTATTATAAGAACACCCAAAAAGTAGACGGGAATTGGAAATTAAGAGCATGGGTTTGATGCAATTAAGACCCCATTTGGAGACTGTTAGATTTTCATGTGCTGGGAAATGAAGCTTATGTCCCTTTCGGCTTCTCAGAAATACGAGTAACATTTGAATTACAACTTCTTGGGGGTTTTGAGTTCTCAAGACTGTTTAAACTTTTCCTCTTGGAGCTCTTGAAAAGTTTGGGGTTTTTTTACTCTAAGTAAGTTACTCTGTATGGCCTTGCTGGTGGCTTTATCAGATTCACGGACACTGTGTCCAGCTGACTTTCTCCCCCAGAAGGTGGTGGGGAACGGGCAAATGCCACCTCTGTGCCCACAAGCAGCCTGGTCAGTACTGTGCCAGTGATGGCCAAAGGGCAGAACTTGCACACGTGAGATATTTGTTCTAAAGTTAACAGAAGGAAGTCACTTTCATAGCTCCCTTGGTTTTCTATGCTTAGTAGTAAAAGTTTAAAAAAGGTAATTCCGAGTGCTCTGTGCCTCAACTTCCTGCTCAAAAAGGAGAACTTCAAACCACTGTTTTATGGCAATTTCTGTGTTGACCATGTGCCAGGGCATGCCCACTGCTACGATTTTTTTTTTTCTCTCTCCTATTGTGTATTTTCTTGATTAAAAACAATTCCTTCATATCTCATGATACCTTTTAGGCAAGAGAACACCAAAAGGCTTATTTCTGCTCAGATAAGACAAAAAAAAAAGTATCCCTTGTTTGTCTTGATGCATTTATATGTGTGATGGAAACTGTGCATCGAAAAAAGTAGTAGAGTGGAAATCAAATAGGTTTTGTTTTTAAATCTAGTGTTCAGTATTAAAGTTTTAGCTATCGCTAGCTAGAACGGAGCTTTCCTCCACATGATGTCATTAAAACATCTCAGTTCTGACCTGATGTGCCCCTGCTATTTTGGTGCTCTTCCTGTCTTAATTAAGACGGTTAATCATGCTACACTGAACGACTGTTTTGGCGTAGAATGGAATCGCAGATTCCGTTAGCATCCAGAGGTTGTGAGGATGCTAACAAGTACGTCACAGAAACCCAAACTGTGCTACCAAACACCTGACCTGAACTAGTGTTTAAATCCACCTGTTCAAGAGTCGGGCATCAGGACTGACAGTGAATGGCACTCTTTACTGCTATGTTTCTAGTAAATTTGGCAATTTGTTGCTTTAAATTCTAATTATAACAACGCTAGTCCGAAATACCTGCAGTCAGAGGCATCTTCTGCTTTGTTGAAGCTGACAGGTGGGCAGCATAACATGGCTCTCAGTTCTGATGCCCGTAGGATCTTGGTGTTTTTACTTGTTCAAAACCAGATAGAAGGTAAGGCAGAGACTTGCTGCATAATTGGATAACAGATCCATCTTTATCTCTGGGGGAGAGGATCTCTCCTCTGTCCTGCTGGCTATTTCCAACATGTATGACAAAGAATAAAAACCCCTGAAAGTTGTGTACACGTGCACACATCTGTATGTGTGGTGTGATATACGTAACGTAAATATTCTAACGCCACCATTAATTTAAGAACTAGTTTTGAAGTTGGCAAGAGAAATAATCTAATCCAGGATTCTGTTTCTTTAGCTGGATTAGTCCCTCAGTTTACACGTGTCTTTACATTCCTTCATCCTCTGTTTTAGGTAACAGAAGGAGAATTATAGTTATATTTACTTTGCCTGTTTCTTACACTTACTACAACATTAGTAGTAGTTCAGGTAGTTGATTTTGGCCCCTCTCCTTCCCCCCGGTGTTTGGAAGGAGTCGCCAAGAGCTGTTTTATTATAACATAGGCATTTTGTTGATTCAGGAAACAGACATAGGAGTTTAAGAAGTTATGTCTTCAGGGCAGAATAATGACTTGGATTTTTTTTTTTTTCCCCCCAGTTAAGTATCACCATGTTGGTAAGCTGCTGAAGGAGGGGGAGGAACCCACTGTATACTCCGATGAAGAAGAAAAAGATGCCAAGGATGCAAAGAAGGAGTAGAGAGCGCAGTGAGGAACAATCTTTTTTGAATCATAAAGGATCATTTGTAACATTCCACTTCTGGTTTACAAGTTGCAACAGCAGCAGTGCTACAAAAGGTCCAGAGATAGAGTGAATTGTTTATTTTCCAAGGTTTCCTTTTCAAATTCAGTGGTAAACTACTAAAAGTCTAAGATCTGGGCTTGGACTAGATGATCTCAAGAGGTCCCTTCCAGCCCCTACCGTTCTGTGATCTGTCTTCCTTTAAACCTGCATAATCTGAAGTACGCACGAAAAATGTCAGTGCAAAAGTAAACTGCAATTTTGGCAATAAAGGACTATTACTATTTTTCTTCTATCACCATTTAGTGCAGAGTAGGTTGAAATTGTTTTTCATTAACAACCTGGCACTGCAGACACAAGCACAAGAGTAACTTCACATATGCCACACAAATTCCACTAAATCTTGTTTTGTGTCAGCTTCTGCAGGATCTGGGCCTTGGGCTGCAATTCCTGTAGAAAAGGGGCTGTATTTTATTTGTCCATGAAGCATCATAGTCTTTTGTGGTGCAATGTAATTCAATATGTGAGGTAATTTGGTTTTTAAGGAGTTAATGTAGTGGCTTACAGATGAAACACTAACTGCTTTTAAAAGAGATAGTTTTTGAGAGGCTAAATCACTTTTAGATACTTAAAAAATTTATAAGGACTGATGAATACTTGATGTATTCAGTCATGCACAATTAAGCATGGAATAATAGTCTTTTCTACTTTTAAAGCACATCTGAAGCGTTACAAAGGTTTAGATCCACTGTGTAACTAGGGATCCCTAAAAACCAGGGACACCGGGAAGCGTGACTTGGCTGCACTTACTGTTCATTCACTTTTCCTCTTAGTAAAACTCTTTTGTGAATTGTAACGAAATGCTATTAAACGGGGAAGATCAGCTCCTATTGATTCCTAGGCCGAGAAAAGAAGACTGGCTGGTATGGCACAATTAACAAGTGCTCTTGTACGTGCAGCTTCAACTAGCAGAAAAATGTAATTACACGAGGTTCCTGTACAAAATAAACCACCACGGTGGGAGCCACTGCTGCGCTGAGGCCTTTGTTGCTATGGAATGTTGCCACTAAAAGAAACGGCACAATCTGGTGCGTAACCAGCAATGCGGTACCCACGGGACCTGACCTTTGACGTGCTTGTTACTTGCTCTTTTAGCTCACATCTCTGTTTAATTACGTAGGTTTGTTCCTACTCTGTAACCTAGCCTACCAGAGGGGGCTGGGGAAATGGATTTGAGCAAGGAAAACATGGATGTGTTAATAATCCAAAAGACTTCTGCAGAACTTTCTCAGAAATTCCCAGGACATACGGAAAGATAACGCTTGTAAGTGTGGTTTTTGGTCAGGTCGTTCTGCTTGGGTGCCTGTCTGGTGCAGCTCCCCCTGTCTAGTTTCTCTGGTCTGGCTGCCCAGCCGAGTTGCTTCCTTTAACCACGCCACCAAAGCGATGAGCTGAGTCCTGAGCGGGCAGGTGTAAACTGGGCACAACCGTTGGGAAGCAGAGCGCCTCGCACAAAGGCAGCTGGCATAAACGAGTTGGCAAAACACGTTCAAGTGCCTGAGACCATCTGTGGTGAGAACAAAGGACTTCTCCTCGGTCCTAAGGCGGTCATGGCATGTTCTGGTTACCTGGGCCTTCAGATGAGGCGTGCGGTTGTTGAGCCAGATAGCTTGAAGTGGTACTGTGTGAGCTACCCAAGGGTAAATTGTCACAATGTTGCTGTTTTGTTTTTTAGAGACATTCACACTCTTTGCAAACTACTACTAATGGTTTACCTCAAATCAGAAATGTGCTTTTATTTGTTTAAGGCAGAAAATAAAATACTCTTGCATAATGGTGGCATTTGTTTTTATTTACGGCAACTAAATGTGATACTTAATCCTCCCCCACTGCTTCAAGTTCTGTATTGTCTTTCTCCAGGGTCTGAATTATCGAATGCCAGATCAACCATAGTATGTTCTTACAGAGTGCCTGTAAATGCAGCTCAGTGTTCTTTAACAGAATATTAAATATAGAACATGCTCATGTTGTATAACGTGCTTTGCTCTCGCAAAAACAGAGTTAGGCGTAAAAAGGCCCAAGCGATTATGAAAACTGAGCAAAAGCTGGAGCTTTGGAAGGGGTCATGTAGTGGAACGAGCCTGGGCTGTAAGCTGCCCTGCGGCGGACCCAGGCATCTGACTCTTGAGGGCGTCCATAACGTATTCAGAGGAACCCAACACTGTTTTATGTACTAGGCTGTACGTTACAACATGGTGCAGCACAGGGAACAACAGTAAGTAAAAACTACTCTGAAAACTGGCAGTAACACGAGACAAAGTTTCATGTTAAGTGTCTGTGGCTCTTGGGAAGGAAGCATTGCACTTCGGCGAGACGGCTACTTTTCCAGAGAAAAAGTGAATTTATTGTGAAAGGGGAAGAAGCAAGTCACAAAAGCAGTGGTTTCATGAAGCAGCAGGCACAGATTTTATTTTCTTCTGAAGCGTTGGAGAACATGGCCGGGATTTAGCTTCTTTTTCGCTCTGTCCATTGGAACCTTGATCCCGTCACCGGTGACTGGCTGCAGTGACTAAGCAGAAGACCTGTGCCAGGCAGCTCCTCAGGCTGTCCATTAACCAAGCAGCACACGATGACCAGCGAAGAGCAGAGACTGCCACCAACCTCCCTCACCTGAAGCGTCCAAACACCCGTTACCTGGGTGGCACAAAGGCATACGTGAGACGCTCTGGGACAAATCAAAACACTTGGGTACCATCTCATTTCCACCCAGCTCTGGCATGCTGGCAACTGCTTTGTAAAATACGGATATTCCTATATCCAGACTCTACCTCTTAATCATCTTTATTAGCTCTTACTTCACGCTGTTTCAGTTAAACAAAAAAAATCAGTAATGAATGCTGATGTGGAGTTGTGTAAGGGGTTTTACAGAGGGTGAGCTGTTTCTGTGCCTTGCTTGGAATCTCTGGATTAAGAAAGGGCTTTATATCATAATTGCTGTATTCTCGTATGTCAAGCAGGTGGGCAGATGTAATAGTGGGCATTGTGAATTTCTGCTTTAAAAACAGCCTGTAGGATTTTGACTTCAGCATTCAGCTCGAGGTACAACCACCAGGCCGTGAATTTCCAGTAACAAAGCTGAGTTCCCACCGCTCCCCAGAAGACCTCGGTTCTCACCAGCTCTGTAACGAGGCATTTTCATTAGTTTTGTGCCAAAAGTCAGATCCGAGTGCAAGATCGGCAGTTTCAGGGCCTTGCTTCACCCAAGTCAGAGTAAACCCTGAAACAAAGCAGCCTCTCGAAACGCCAGCCGAGTACAACAGCAGGCGCCAGGCTTCACCCTCACCCTGGAAGGTGTGAGGTTACACCAGCAGTGACACCACTTGCATTGCTCAGCCACATAAATGCTGCTTTTAATTCATCCTTTCACCTGTTAAATGTTCCAATTGTCTAAACATTCTGTAACTTCCTACTTGAGATGTGACATTTATTCCTACGGCTATTGAAATTTCACCTGCAAAGCCATCTATGTTTTAAAGCTGTTAAATCTATCTTTAAATATTAGCCTTTGGGCTAATAAAATTCTACTGAACAGTTCAGTGTATGAAACGACGGGGCTCAAATGAAAACTTTGTTGCTAGGAAAAGGAATTAATATTCTAAACTAACAGGTTCCAAATAATGCCACCTGTAAACAAATAGGAAAGGCAAAAGTCCCGTTTCAGTATGAAGGTTACAAGGGTGCCTCACATTTTAAAGTGCACACATTTTACTTCCCACGTTTTACAAGGAATGAGGACTTGGCGAGGAGGATTTGCTTTATCCCTTTCAGTCAATATAGGTGAAGGCAAGAAGCAATTACAGAACTGATGTATTTATTTCTTATTGAATATTGTGACAACACGTTGATAAAACACTGGAAATCTACACGGAAGGAAATCTTCAGTTCCTGGTCCCCCAGATTTATAATAAAAAGCAGCACTTCCTCACCTGTCTCACGGGAAATGGGTTCTCCTGGACACAGACCTGTCTATAGACTGACAGAGGGGGAAGTTTTGTCATCTTTAATCCACAAGTATTGCATAGAGAAAAACCACCCTTCCTATGTCACATCAGTGCAACTGAAACATTCTACATGGCCGACAAATAGAATAGCTGGTCATCTTTATAACTGTATAAAATACTAAAAAGGAGACTTGAGGGGCATAAATGTTCTCCAAAATAGTTTGAAAATATTTCTGTCAAGAAAATAAGGTATTTTTAGATAAAAATCACAGATTAACAATACTTTGAGTAGCAACCAATTATGACCCTGAAAAGGCACTCAGCATCTGAACACGTGAACAGAGAAGACTGATAACCCCTGGCTTTGAAGCCTGTAGGAATCACCAGTACTGAACACAGGAGAAAACCTATCTACCATCAACAATTACCTTTTTTTTACTACTATTTATTAGAGCAAAAGTTACAAACATGAGTAATGGGTAATGAAGGCAACATTATCACATTAACTTAGTATATTGACATGTAATAAATAAAGCATACTCAAATGAAAGCTGAAATAATCAGTGTGTTGAACTTAGAACCAGCCTTCTGTGTCCTGCTGAGGGACTTTGCCCAAAAGCAATTGTGGCTGTCTTCTAAATATAGCCAGCTGAATAAACGTGGATATAATTCAAGCTCCTAGACTGCGTTTTCACATTTTTACCTACATGCAGCACAAGTCGGACAACATTTCACAATTTCTCTGGAAATTATTTGTAAGCAAACTCATACTCAAGAGCTATCTCACTACAAGTGCCTTCAAAATCTTGTGAACAGATTTGCAACCTGTGTCTATAAAGGGCACGCTGGCGAGCGTTGCCCTTTCACTACCCAACATTCAGAGCTTTGCTTAGACCGTTCCGATTCCTGGAAGCGGTACATCAAGCACAAGCGCGGTGAAACCCTTCTGCCCAAAGACCAGCAAGTTTTCAGAAACACCTCTAGAATTGTGAACAGAAAACAAGCATTTTTTCCAGTGTGGGTTTTACAGAAGATGGCTTTTTTTTTTTTTCTCTCTCATATTTGGAAATCTTACTTCTCACAATTGAGTATAAGTGTCCCCCACACCTTCCAGTCCCATCATTTTAACATTCTGATTGAGGAGGCCCTTCATATGCTTGCTCTATGATTTACATAGCTATGGTTTTTCCAATGATTTCTTATTTATAAATACTGTAGCTTTCATATTTACATGGTTCCCTACATTTAATCAGAGTATAACACTGACATCTCAATCCTTCCTTTAAAATTCTTAGTAACTGGTCCATGAAAGTTTGTCTGGCCCTGGAGAAAGTTTTGGTCCTCTCCTAATCCAAAAGGCAAACACTGATTCTGGTTCTGTGGCTCACTACAGCAGTTAGATATCCTAACCAAAGGAATTACCAATGAAAAAAACCACCACAGTATTTCATGTACCTTTTAATGATCAAAGGGCTTGCTTCTCCCACTTCTACATAAAAACCTAAGAGCTATTACACAGCAGCTGTTCAGCATCCTCTTCTTGGCTCTGCTCCACAGAAAGTATCTGAGCAGGGGTTTGTCTGAATTATCTCAAGAGGAAACAGAGGGCGTCCTCTGACATCTGCGTCCATCTCTCTTCTCAACATTAATTTCCTCTCATCTCCTGTAGATAAATATAGGAAAAAGTTACTTGAAGTGAGTTTGTTGTGGGGTGGGGAGGTCGCGAACACGGCGAGGTCGCTGTCAAGTATCCATCGACAAACTGAACGCGTCGTAAATTGTGAAAGGGCTGTGAGTAACAACAGCCAGAAATGTAGCAATCCTGTACAGAGATCAGGTGACCACCTACGTACAAATTACCTAACTTCAGACAGTACTACCCACCCACATGTAGCACAAGTTGAGTTGCCTGACAATGTTTCCGTTGTCTAAAGCACGTTGAGTAGGTGTTGGCATGCGTGTTGTCATTAACAGAACAGCCACCTATCTGCAAACGCCCATGACAGACACTCTGCTCTCCACTTACGCAGATGAATACTACTCTTCATCTGCAGCTGAACATAGCATTTGAGCTGAACTGCACAAAACCTTTAACTGCAGAGAAGACACGGTCTTTTTACACCACTTTTTAGAACTCTTTTTACAACCACTTCCCATTCATCGCTGTAAGAACTGTGACAACTAACCTCACCTGCCAGAGGCCTGTCAAATGCAGCCACCTTAGTTCTGCTGTCCCTCTTTCTCACCTGTCCTCTGGAGGGTCTCCCCAAGTGGTGAGCCACCATGAGGGGTAACATCTGGTGCTGCCATGGCGCTGTGAAGTGTCTTGAATTTCACCTTTTTGTGGAACATTTTCTTACATTTTCTTTGTATCTTTCTGAGCGACTCCAGCTGCATGCAACTGTCCGTCTCTGAAAAGCCACATTCATCAGATAAAAGATTAGAAGACAGATTTTTTCGCTTTTTCTTCATTTTGCGAGCATTCCTCTCCTCTTCCCTGGACTGTCTCTCACTTGTATGTCCTTCATGTCTTAATTTACTACTAGACCTCTTGCACGACTTTTTAAGCTTATGTTCACACTGCTTTGCCAAGCCCTCATGGACAACATTACAACAGAAGCTGCATTTGCTGCTTTCCTTGTCTTGACGTTCCAGAGTTACATTTTTAAGGTAAATCAGTAATTGTCTTTCCCCGTCTCTTGCAGGCAAGCACCCTTTATTACTGTAAATTTCTTCACACCTTCTTTCTGTTCTCTTCATTGAGCTGCTGCGAGTCTCTCTAAAGTACTCAGAATCACTGATCTCTTCCAACAAATCCTTCAATCTGCAAGCAGATCTACATGTTTTGTCTGGTACTGTACCTTCATCACTACCATCTTCTTGTTTGAATTCCTTAAATTGAGTAACAGCAGTGCAATCCAAAGAATGATTCAGTCCAGCATGTTGTAAACGATCAACAGTTAGTGAGTCATTCCTCCAGCCTTGCACCGTTTTTGCAAGCCTACCCCCATGGGCCTTGCTTTCTAACGCTGCGTCTGTCGACTCAAGTTCCCCAATGGTGATCACCAGCCTATAATTATCGTCGCTACTACAACTTCTCCTGTCGAGATTTTGTACAGGGCTCACTTCCCTGAAGCACTGACCATGTTTGTTACTCGAGCTGATGTCACGACCAGTATCATCATCAGACACCACTCTCTTCCACCAGGACTTGTTCGCAGTGTTTTTTGGCTCTAAGCAAACACGTGCGTAGCCTGGTGTCTGATAGTAGTTTAGTAAATAATGGATGAATTCATCGGTCTCATAAACCTTTCGCTTTCTGCAGCTGTCTTTGTCAGACACCGTCTGCGTGTGAAGTGCGTTCAGTGTTGAGCAGTCCTTTCCATCGAGAGATTCGATGACCCTGCGGCCTTGTGTAACTGTAATCAGCAGAGAGCCCCAGCCAAAGGAGCTGTACGCCTCTCTGCCGGGCAGTCCGTCCGAACTCGAGGCTGTAGAGGGATCATTTAAAATCGTCCTGACTATATGACAAGTAGACGCATGGAATTTACTCACATCTCCTTCCTCACTACATAAGCTGCCACCTTTTTGGGTTAACCGGCACTTAAGCGCTTCCTTATGTTTCAAGTCTTTGTGCGTGTAGTATTGGGAGTTAATCCGTTCCTGACGTATGTCTTTGAATGCTGTTTCAGAAAAGGAATCGTCCTTCCTTATGCCCAATGAAGGATCCACTTTTTGACTTGCAAACTGCACAAAATCCTTCAAATTTAAAAAAAAAAAAAAAATCAGGAAAATGATTATGTGCATTTACTGAGCACTATAGAGTGCTAAACTGCAAACTCCCAAGTAAGCAGTCAGAAGGATTATACAGGTGAGGGACAAGCCTGGCTCAGTTCAGAGCTCAATCACACTACCTCACCATTCCTAAGTTAGAACTACAGATATTTCATCATTTCAGAAAGCTGAACTCTCAATTAAACTAGAAAGTGGTCCTTTCAACCAATTCAGCTCACTGCAACTGCATAAGAAAATATTTATTCTTTGTTTGATCACAGCACCACCACAACTACTCTCACAGGCAACAGTACAATTACTACACTTTCGTAGATCACGTATTTTATTTAAAATAAATTGCTTTGTTTACATTCTTTTAAATGGGTCCAAATATAACCAATGTAAGGCTTTCCAAGTGGTAAGCACATCCCCTTCATAACTAAGGTGGCTAACATCAGATATTACGGAGCCCTGAAAGTCCTGCAGCGTGGCACCAGTAGCCATTCAAGTCATTCAACTTCTAGTAGAGTCCTTTAGAAATCTTTAACATCAAGGATTGGGGAAAAAAATACACTTGCAAAAATCTGCAAGCAAATTCTTACCTAGCAAATAAAGACAAAGCCCTGTTAGCACCCCAGACAAATTAAAACCTCTGTTTTCGTTTAAAACCTTTTTTTTTTGGCCCAAAGCACTAAAATAAACCTCTGAATATTAATCTGTGTGAAAACACTTAAATTTTTATCCCTCCTCTGCTGACTTTCTCAAGACATTAGCTGAATCAAACAGAAATAAAACTGATAGCTTAGTGTTGGCCACAAAAGTGAGGTGACCAGAAATGCAGCTGGCGTAACCTGCATCAATTTAATTCTGTCACTCGCAGACCTGAGACCAAAAGCAGCAGAGAGAGCATCACCTGCGTCCTCACCCCAAAACTCTGCTGGATCAAGTCTATTGGAGCTGATACAGCCCTTCCAGCCCTATTTTTACTCAGTAATGACAAAGCCTTGACCAAACATGCCAGGCAAAGTTTCTGGGTGGAAATGCACGATGTTTGCTCTCAGGGCAAGCCTGAGAGCAGGTTGTCACAAGACGTAGACCTCAGGCCTTCTCAGCGTTTGGTCAGTCCCAAGGCATTCTTCCAAATAGCACCAAGACATCAAATGTCTAGTGAATTATTCAAGCTCTGACAAATATCCTTCAACATTTAAAATATATTTTAAAATAGTCTTACTTTCACACGGCTTAACAGCACTGTAAGCAGTCTGACAGACTCCACTCTTCTCTGAGCTAGCAGGGATTTCCTTTCTTCCCATTCAGGCATATTCTCTGGCCACTGCTGTTCTTCAGCTGGTACCTTCTGCTGCTTTGGGGGAGGTTTCTCATCTCCATCTATCTGCCTCTCTTCTCTCCTCTCGAGCTTAGCTTTCTTTTTTCTCTCTTGACCTTCTTTTCATCACCACGTCTTTTTCTAGGTAATTATCAACATGGGACAATTTAGATGACACTTGTTTTACATTTTGAGTCCTAGGGAATTGGATGCACATCTTTGAATTGCTAATAAGCAACCAGTTGTCAAGAATCCACATGTGGCTAACAAGAAATCCTGTTTGTTAAAATAACAAGCTTTAAAAAAATGGCATAGCTTATTTAACATGATGATGTTAATGCATCCATAACACGGATGGCATGCATCCAACTGATGCACATGTGCAGAAAGTTCTTTATCTCTTCAAATGGTTTGTATTCTAGAGTTTTCTTCATAAGCACTGCCAAGACAACAGCACTGCCAGAGTCACATCATCATTTGTCTCCAAGGCTGCTAGAGACTAAGCATTTTGATCTAATTCTTAAGTTAACAAATCTCCCCTAGACGAGCATGAGGGTCCCACAGAGATATTAGAAGGCTCACACAGGGAAGCTTTTCTTACTTCTGAGCAGGGCTCACACAGAGTCCAGGCCTTCTCTGCTCCTCAGCCCACCCCAGCAGCCAGCAGGCTGGGGGTGCAC
>JAVSBS010024760.1:0-37393 GCA_033124195.1 Coracias cyanogaster | reverse complement strand
CCAGGGCAGTGGTGGAGTCCCCATCCCTGGAGGTATTTAAAAGCCATGGAGATGTGGTGCTGAGGGACATGGTTTAGGGGTGCCCTGGCAGTGCTGGGGTAACCACTGGGCTCAGTGATCTTACAGGTCTCTTCCACCCAAAACAATCCTATGGTTCTATGTAGATGCAGCTCATTGAGTAACCATACCGAAGGTGTGGCCTGGCCAGCTATTCAAGTCACCCATGAGTCACCGCTGTAAGGCGACCGTGCTTCTCCATGTCTTGTATCGCCGCACAGTGTACTGTATCAGCCTAATTACTTCTCCCATGGTGTTATTTTTCATCCCCGTTCTTTTTCATGCTTGTTTAACTTCGTTTTAAAATAGCTGCAGCTGTTCACTGCAAGGTGCGGCTTTATTTGATCTCAGCTGAAGTGCTTTGTCAAGTCAGATGGATTCAATAAATCTTGGCAGGTTTTCAAGGGAAATATTTTCTAGGAGAATGTTTTTTGTTTATGACAATTTCAGGGTATTACAAATAAAGCGGTTTATCAAACCTTTACTTCTGTGCTAACCTGCGCTTGCCTATGTTAGTAAAATGGGTGCCACTCTGCGAGGTAGACAGCACAGACATTTCAAAAGTATGCAAGAAACCCCCACTTTAGGAAGCGTTCTGCATCATACAGTATTTCCTATGTCCCAAACAGGCCTGTAGGTAAATACATATCTGGGTATTTCCCAAAGAGAAGAATCATAGACTCACAGAATCATAGAATCCCAGGTTGGAAGGGACCTCAAGGATCATCTGGTCCAACCTTCCTTGGCCAAAGCTCGGTCTAGACAACCTGGCCTAGCTCCTGTCCGGCTGGATCTTAGAGATGTCCAGTGTTGAGGACTCCACCACTTCCCTGGTGAGATTATCTCAATGGCTGGTGGTCCTTGTTGTAAGAAATTTTCCTCTTGTTTCTAATCAGAATCTCCTCAAGAGTAACTTGTACCCATTACCTCTTGTCTTTTCCTTGTAGAAAGGGAGTCTCCATCTTCATTTTCTTTGTCGCCTTGTTACTTCTTCAAATAAAAACAAGAAGAAGAACTGTTCATTTTCAGCAGTAACATTTTTCAAGTGCTATGTGACACGGCAACAAATCAGGGACTGACTTAAACAAAAGGTCACCCATTGCCCGTATTAGAAGAATAATCGGTAACACGCACTGAGCTTCTTTAATAATTGAAAAAATATCTGGGTAGGAAGCCCTCTCCAATCTTACCCTTCTAGCTGAAGCCCTGAAAGAAGACTCTGTTTTAAACTCAAGCATTACAGCTAATTGATATTGATGGCTCTGACTGCACAACCGTGAGATCAAACAGGTACAACTGTGCCCCACTCCTCGCGCTCAAGCTAATGAGCTAATACTGAGTTCAAGAGCCACGTTTCACCCCAACATTGTGCAACGAGGTACACAGAGAGTCTATACCTTTCTCTGTAGTATTTCACATTCTTCTCCACTGCAAAGCGTTGGCTCGAGGCTCGCGTGTTCCACGCTGGGATGGTAACCGGTAGGTTTTCCATCTGCAACCATGTTCCATGGGGAAGGTGTTAACTTATGACACGCTTACAGCAGCCATTAACTACGGACAGAGCACAACTAAAAGAGGGGAAAGAGAAGAACAGAGTCTCAGTGAAGACATATTGCAATGGCCTTAGGGAGACCATGTTGGGCTTCTCTCTTTGCATCCCCTCCCTACTTGTTGGGATGCCCTGTTTGTCTTCACTGATGGGTTTTAGTGTCTCATTGGGGAAGAAATCAACTTCTCTTTGCATTCATAGAAAGCGTTCTGTGATGGATGCCATTCACAGTAAAAAAAAATAATCACTAAAATCTGTTTTTCACCCCTATAGGTGAAATTACAAGGCACAGATGGGTGAAACTGAGGCAGGCCAGGCTTTCCCTGGACTCACATATGCTACAGGCATTCACAGAATCCCAGTGTGGTAGGGGTTGGAAGGGACCTCTGGAGATCCTCTCATCCCACCCCTCTTCTAAAGCAGGGTCACCCAGAGGAGGCTGCCCGGGATCAAGTCCAGGAGGACTTCGAAAGTCTCCAGAGAAGGAGACCCCACAACCTCTCTGGGCAGCCCGTTCCAGGGCTCCATCACCCTCACCCATTGAATAATTAAAGCAAGTATCTAAATAAGGATGCAGAATATACAGAAGTCCAAGGAAGAAAAACTCTGCAGCCAAAGATGAGACCCATATGGTAGCATGGGAATTTTTGCCCTGTGCCCAAAAAAATTCCCCCTCAGTTCCTGGCGATTGAAGAGAGGAGCAATGCACGGACAGGTGCGAGGGGCACCAGCAACAGTGGGGGGGTCATCAGAGAAAGAGGAATGCCCTGTGTGTTTATCTCACTTCTTACAGCCCTGAAATTTCCCGTCCTCCTTACATTCAACATTAAACTGCAGGCCATGGAATCTTTCAGTGATGATAACCCCAGTATGGAAAGAACCCAGAGAGAAGTCAGGCAGACCTCATGCAGGTAGAACAGCAACCGCTCTGCCACGTCGTACTACACACACTGTAGCCTGGAAAAATCTTGTACAAAATAGATAGCAGATCTAGTAATAACAGAGTGCAGGACAAGAAAATAGGTGTTTTAGGGGTGGCGAGCTTCTCCTGTCACAACACAGCCTTTCTCATAACGAAAAATGTCATCCAAAGGTAGGCTGAAATAAGCAGGCGGGTTTTGCTTGGAAAGCTCAGCGCTAAATCAATGAGCTGCAGGTGGCTACAGGGCTGTGGTGGCCAACAGGTGACTCCTGTCCCCAAGCTGTGCCGTGGAACCAGCTGGCTGCACTTGGACCCTGCCTTAGCCCAGCAGGCTAGTAAGTGCAGGCTTGAAGATGTTCTGCAGAGGATGCTCCATGCTGAGAAACAAAGGCTCTTTAGTGCTCTTCCCTTTTGCCTGCCACCGGACACTGGTGAGTGAGAAGACTCAACGCCTGCATTTCTGCAAATAAAAAGAAAATTCTTTAAAAGGCGTGATGAGTCCTTCAGTTTCCCTGAAAAATGAACTTTGTTTTGTGGCAGTGGCTGAAACACACATGTCCTTCGTCCCCAGGGCTGGTGTTTTATATCGGTTTTTCTCCACATAGCTCCACCTTTCATGCAATAACTCCTTCATGCCCATCAATCCAAGGATGTAGCACTTGAGGCTGTGGTCTAGTGGCTAGAGAGATGTTAGGATGAAGGTTGGACTTGATGATCCTGGTGGTCCTTTCCAACCATAATGAATCTATGATTCTATGACTGGAGGTAATCTGCCCAAATTCACAGGTCATTTGCCAGAGAAAGCAGTGGCAGAAACCATCAACCAGCAGAGTCTCCCTTAAACTCATTATAAGTTGAAATCAAATGTGACGTCTTCATACATCTCAGTTTACTACACCTGAACACATTAACATAGACAGAAAACAAGCAAGTTACTGCAGAGAACATCACGACCTGTAATCTACTTACTGTGGTCAGTGCTTGGAAAAGGCAGTAGAAAGTCAGGTACCATGCAACTCTTCCCGATACAAAAGGAGGCAGGTACCACATAAAAAAATAGGACATTACTGTGAAGGGTGTACATGCCAGCATCCTGCAAGGAAGATGAACACAGGTCAATAACCTCAACATAGTGATAGCAATGCACATTACATTTTCTTACTAATAATTTAATATTTTATGTGCAGTTTTTCTAACTATAATAATGCTATGTTGCAAATCTGAAGGAAACGAGCTACACTTAAGCTAATGTGCCACTCTGAAGAGACACCATTTCCTTGCATATGCACTCCAACATCATATACGGCCATTCCTTAGGACGTGTCTCAGACCACACATCTGTTAGAAAGAACCACTGAAAACTAAGCCTTATTGTCACATGTCTTCTCATACTTCAGCAATTTTTACAGTACTGAGGATTCCCTCTTCCAATTTTAATGTCTTCAGTTTCCCTCTCAACTTTGCCTCTCCATTGCTAGTTTGAGCAAGTGCAAATATGTTGATACACTTTAAAATAGTGAAAACAGTGTAAAAGATAATGGAAAGCCCACTGCAAAAGTTCCTACAGTCTGTATCTACTTGGGGACCTGATAATTTGCTCCATTTAACTCAACAGCAAAACTCTTCAGCACTTCAAACACAAACACACACCACTCTTCTGGTGAGGAAGGTGGCTAAAAAAAAAGAACCACAAAAACTTAAATTCCAGATGCTGCCATTAACCAGCAACTAATTACATTAGTCTACAAATTATTTCAGGCAAACAACACTTGTCAGACTCCACGGTGTGGAGGAAGTGGTCAGATGCTATTATTACCTACAAGTCTGAGCTGCAGAAGCATCAGGGCTCTCCTGTGTTCTTGTATATCAGATTTTAAACAATGCAATTAAATGACCAAGATCCCAACAAAAAATATGCAAACACGTGAAAGAGAAAATGGATTAATCCCTTCACAACAGCACTACTGACATTGAGGGTCAGCTGATTATTTTGCAATCGTGAACTGAAAAACTGGAATACAAAAGAGTAATGTGGGTAAATAGTTTAGTAAAACAATGGCTTTCCCACACTGCTCTTTGGGATGGACAGCATCACTGGGAGCTGACCATTTGCAAGGAAAGTGCCAGGTTCTGGTATTCTCTGTCCCTCCAGTCCCCAGGCCACAGCTCACCCACAGCTGGTCAGCAATGGAAAACACATATAAGGGCAAAATCCTGCAACATCTAAGCGAATCTATGTTCCTTTCCAAAAGCGTGAGGTCTTCCAGACTGGTGTCCAGACAGAGTCACCACAGTAAAATATTTTCAGTTACTTTTTCAAGCAACTTTTCAGCAATAACCCTCTTTGTCTTCTCCCTTTCCACCCTCTTTCCACGTTTTCCTTTCCTCATTAATGTCAGCGAGTTTTCAGAGCCTTGCTGGAGTTGCTGAGGATCTTCTTGTCTCCTGTTATCTCCTTTGACAAAATATTTGACCAGATTTGCGTATTTCAAGTGAATGAATAAAAGGCTTGTGCCTTTTAAAGACATTACATAAAAGATCAATAGTGATGGACGACAACTTCTTACACTGAGTACAGCATTAAGCTACAGTTATTCACTGTCTTTACTAATGTTCCTTCTTTGCTGGCGAGCTTTTCTGACTGAGACAATCCCAGTGCTTCACTCTAGACACTTCAGAAGTCAGAATAATTTCAAAATACTGAAGTATTTTTAAGCTCATGGAAGACCCATTTTTTGCTTTGTATAAATATGGTCTGACCCCCAAAGCGTAGAACAAAATTCCTATGAAAAAAATTACCATTACCAAAAATGCCAGATGAAATCCTTCTGGGATGAAAGCAGCTGTTTGACGAGCACACATTAAAGGCTGGGTTAGACAAGCACTTTTCCTGTAAGAAGTGCAAGTTCTGCTGTAGTTGGGTTACAGTGCAGAGGGATGGTAAGTTCATGGTTGTGCTAGGATGGGAGTTACTTTAATATTAATTTAACACTAACCATAAACACATGGATTTGCAGTATTTTCAGAGAACTGGAAAAAATGGCATTTGTATAAAAATGTCATCATTTTCTTTTTGAATAACTTTGTTACTCAGTGAACTCAGTGCTCATTAAAAAGCACTCCATTTACCTGGCCACAAACCAAACCCTGAAAAGAGAAACAGCAGCAAGCTCCTCTTTCCACATGGGGCTCTTGAATAAAAGCTCAACTTTGACCTGAGGGCCCCGTTCCTGCTGAGGCCTGAGGCAGCTGAGCTTAGCTGGAAGAACTTCCAGTATGTACTTGCCTGCTATTCTTTGTCAGATATAAGCTGCCCACGGACAAGTTTCTGTAGCCCTAAACCACGCAACAGCAAGAGAATGACCAGCTAAAAACCCTGGGCTTATTTTCCGTGAAAATTCAACTTCTTTGCTCAGGATACTGCATTTAGTCTTACATTTTTGTTATGAATCAAGTTTGGGGGTGACATTAATTGAAAATTCATAATTGATTCAAAACTTTTTACAATACATCCTTATAATGCATGCGATAGAGCAGTGATGAAAGGCTCCCTACTTCACAAGCTACACAGTCTCCCTTTGACTTCCAAAATACCAAAAACCCAACAAATGAATACCTACGTCACAGACGAGCTTGGGTTCCTCTAATATGGACCAATCCTTTCCAATTTTTGACACCTGCCAATCTCCTTCCTATATGATTAACATTCATTCTTCTAACCTCTCGTTACAGTACGTGGACAGATGTACTAGCTAGAGTGTGTGTAAGGGATCAGTACGTCACAGTGACACACACACTGTGCCTTCAGGAACGCTGATCAAAATCTTGCTGCATGTCAGTCATTATAAAAATCATGGTGATTTTTCACTACGTATTTTGGTTATCACAGCATCATAGAATGCATTGGGTTGGAAGGGACCTTCAAAGGTCATCTAGTCCAACCCCCTTGCAGTCAGCAGGGACATCTCTAACTAGATCAGGCTGCTCAGAGCCCCATCAAGCCTGACCTTGAAGGTCTCCAGGGATGGGGCCTTAACCACCTCTCTGGGCAACCTGTTGCAGGACCAGAATGACTGCTCTAAGGAAGGATGTAACCGAGTGTCGGGGCAGCAGCTGGTCGCTGAGACCTTCAATGCCACGGTGTCATAACTGCCCCACATGCATGCATACATCTTTACTGAACTGAAAGGCCTAGAGAACTAAAATTAACGTGGCTCCTGGAAGGCAGATGCGAGAAGTGAAGACACACTAGGACACAAGTAGAAACAAGTGCCAACTTTGCAGAGATGTGATGGTGCCAGTCTTTTTTCAGTGGTGCCCAGTGACAGGACATGAAGTAACAGGCGCAAAATGAACACAGGAAATTCCATCTAAACATGAGGAGGAACTCCTTTACTTTGAGAGTGGCAGAGCACTGGAACAGGCTGCCCAGAGAGGTGGTACAGTCTCAGTCTCTGGACGCATTCCTGTGCAATCTGCTTTAGGTGAACCTGCTCTGGCAAGGAGGTTGGACTAGATAACCTCTAGAGGTCTCTTCCAACCCCTACCATCCCGTGATTCTGTGAAGCCAGACTAAAGGAATCTAGACAAAGATGCAAAATTCAACCACAGATTGAAGAAAGTTTTAGATCTGAGCTTCCAGTTTTGTTAACAGCACAGTGCCTTGGCTTTATCTGTGTCTCCAGGGGTAGGAAATCTCTTTTGTGTTTTCATGGGTGAACAAGTTAAAGGGAAATAGATGACATGACAATTTTTTATAGATGTAGAATGAATACAATCACTGTTGTCTGGGAAACAGGCAAAGAAAAATGAGTCTAATTCAATGAGGTGACTGGATGATCACAACACACACACACAATATTCATATATATGTATGTCAATATAGATACATATTTATGCTTACCAAGGCATAAGTCGGCCAATTTTGGTCCATCTACTTTTGCTAATAAAAAATCCAGCAACAGGATCAGTAACTGCACCTGAGGCTTTGCCAATGAACAGCACCAAAGAGGCATGAAACGGAGTAATCTGAAAGTACAGCCAGAATACTGTAAACAAGAGCCATTGTTTCACAATACAATGAAACAGCATAAAGCAACTTTCCAGAAAACAACTCAGTGTGTCAAAGAATAATGATAGTTCATTTACAAAACTTGTCTGCTGCTGTCATAGAAATTACTACTGGTTACCCATAGCAAACAAATGAGACATGGAGACAGGGACCATGCAAGAAGGGATTAGAGGGGAAAAGTGCAGGGAAGGAGAGATTTTAAATGTGTTTAGAATGAGAAAGATGAGCCAGAGTCAAATAGTAGATGAAAGTCATTGTTTTAGTCATAAAACCTGACAGAGGTCCTCTGTAATTATCCCCTCAGCTTGTTCCCACACAGCCCCATTTCCCCACATCTTTACCTCGACCTGATCTAGAAAAAAGAGGGAGCAAGTTGTTCACATGCATCCATGTTTTGTCATCTCCTGAGATTACCAACACGGCTGCCAACTGATGGCATGTGGCTGTGGAAGAGGCGGAAGCCCGGCAGACTTTATCCACTCGGAACTGAACTGTGACAACGGAGCTGCATAAGTCACATCTGTTCAAATCAAAGTCGGGAGCACATGTCCAACAAGTCTCACTCGAAAAACGCTCATGGATTACGTAAGAATAAAACGGCCAAGTAGAAAAACTTTTGAAGCTAACCCATGAGGACCATACTTAAGCGCCTATCCAGAAATACAGTTTATCCCACGTGACATAATTATTTTTCACATATATCTATAGAGAGCTTAGGAATTTGTATCACACAATGGTTAAAAGAGGTGGATTCTTCACCAAGTGCTCAGTTCATGCCACTGAAACTACAGGCCTGGAAAACGTCATTGAAATCCATATAAAGATGAATGTTCCTCAAATCAATTACCAAGAGAGAGACAGAGGCTACTGACATGGCCTTTGCAGCTTCAACAGCAACAGCAGACAAAACCCCTTCATCTGTATGCTACCAGTGCTCCAGCACAGCAGGAAGCCTGGCGAACGCAGCTGATACAACACCAAAGCTTGAGGTGGCATCCCCTGCTTTTCTGAGCTTCCTGCTCCCCAGGCAGTTTCACGTGGCTTCCAGGTGGTGCAGGTCCCCTGCCCAGAGAATTTGCTGTAGGTATTCCCTCAGGGTGAAGAAGGAACCAACGATCTCTGAATGTCTTGAATGACCTTTGTAAAAGGCAGATGTTCTAACACTTTTGTAATCACATTTGTTAAATTTTTGCCCAAATTCTATGAAATTGCAGGGGCAGCCAATCTTCTCAACACCACCAGCTTCAAGACACATACTCCACCCTAGAAAGCTTATGAACAGGGAAGGATTGGGAATGGTGGTCTCCAGCAGGTGATGACAGTGGCTCTCCAAGCATCCTGTTGCTGCACAGTCGGACAAGGTTGGGATGAGCACGGGGCTGCGTCCCATAGCAGTTTGCTGATGTTCACCTCACCCACCTTTGCTGCCTTGTGCCCTCCCACAGCCAGGGTGGCAAGTAGGCCACTAGCCCTGAGGCAGATTTGCCATGGGGGCTGCACTGGAACTGCTCAAAGTCCCTCCTGCTTCTCAAGAGACAGGTCAGCCAAGACAAGTACAAAATAGCAGTCAGAAAGGTACAGGCCTTGAAATAGTGCAGTTATGAGGGACACGGGGACAGAAAACTTCAAATTAGGAGGGTTTCACAGCGGTATTTTTTTCAGATAACTTGAATAGACACAAAGGAAGTGGGTATTAGATAAACAAAGGTGGAAGAAAGCCTTGAGGAAAATCAAAACCTCTCGTATGTTAGCTGTGTAATCGCCCTGACTTCATCACTGGTAGGAGCTTATACATCCCTTGGCTGCATTTTCTTACCCCCCTAAATCTAGACAGTGTCGGTCAGCATCAGTGCCAGAAACTTCTCAGTGTTAATAAAACACAAGATAAAATATGCTACATTCACCCATCTCAAAAGGAGTAATAGCCAGGAACCCATTACCAGAAGTACTGATGTTTTCTAGTCATTTATCTCAGGGAGTTTGGTTTGGAGTTATACCTGTATGTCTGTAGTTTATACAGGTAATTTAGGTGGAACATGGAATTCAATGGAAAAGCTGTAAGCTACAGAACGTGAATACAAATGCGTTTTTCTTAGAAAGGATCCAGATTATGTAGGAAAGATTGCACCTAGCAAGTTTCACAGTCTCTCAAAGGGTTAAAACAGTTCTGCCCTCCAAGTGGGCAAGAATTAAATCTAGGTAGTGACTGTAAAATTACATGTTCTCCCCTGAAAATGTGTAGAAAAACTGCAGGGTTTCAGAACTGTTCATCAGGCCTTGAAATAAATCCTGTCCCTGCAAGATTACTTCAGAGAACAAACTAAACCATCTAGGAGCAAATAATTAAGCCCCTTAATGAAGTAGTAAGTGTATCATTAAAACATTAAGCAAAATTACCAGGTTTCAGTAGGAGCTTGCTAACAAAATAATTATTATTATGTCATTTATTTAGGTAGTGCCCAAAGATGTAAGAGTGGAACCCCAGCTTTCTGGACACTGTACACAAACACTTAAAGAAATAAAGAGTCCACAGCTTCAGAAATTTTCAATTTCTATGATAAGCAGAGAATGGGGAAACTGCCACATTTATAAGCACCCCGGGAAAATGGTGTTGGTGTCTTTCTCATTCCGTGCATGCTTCATCATTTCCAACGGCTTCTGTTGCCATCCTTGGTGTAAGTGTGATGCAGCTGCAGTCAGAGCTGCATCCACTTCCTTGCAGCATCTCTGAGTTACCTGTTCCATCTCCAGCTCCTCAGGCTCCACACCATCCACTTGACATCTTTGATACTGGCCCCTTTTCTCAGTCTTGTGACCTCAGTCATCAGTGCTGAAAGCCCCCCACGGAGTTTCAGCTAAGGCTGCTCTCACTGTCCCTGCAACTCGGCCTCAACTCCCTAAATTCTTTTTCTATCCTATAATACTTTATCTGTCCCACCTAGTTACCACACAGACATACAGGACAATCCAAAACAGTAAAAAATGCTTATGGATTGATTCTCTTTCTTTCTCTGCTGTTCTGAAATCTGGCTGGAGCAGCTGAAAGCCAGATGACTGGGATGACTTCTACTGCTTTGTTCCACCAGGTCTGCTTCTTCACCAGAAAGCCACAGACTGGAAGCAAAGAACCTTTGAGAAGGACAACTCAGCTTTCTTTGCAAAGAAATTATCCTAGACAAACCAAATAAAATTTATGTGAAATTATGTTGACTACTGCATACAGCTGGAGTGATTTTTAAGTAAATCAAATGAACAAAACTTCAAAACCTCAACGCGGTGCTATTAATGTTCCAGATGTCTCGTATCTGACTCTTGACACAGAGAACTGCTTTTTCTTGGGTCTACCAATGTGTGAGCTCTGCAGTGCCTAAAGCTCTACTAATGATCCCAAACTAAAAGCAAACAATGGCCACTCCAAGACAGAAAGGAAACTAGTGAAAACAGAAAAAAAAAAAAGAAGAAATCTGGACTAGTTAATGCAGTTTCCAGGATGCGGAACAGCTAGAGGTAATCACAAGACCATTTAAAAGCTTTATCAGCTAATTCACCTTTTATCGTTCCAGGGAAAATGTTGACAACATCAGAGTTGAGGTAACTACCATCTGTAAAGGTTTCTCGTGCTACTTACATGGGCTATATCTAGCAGGTAGATCTGTAGGAAGAAAGCAGCCGCACTCCCTGCCACTTGGTTTGGGGCACCTCCTATTGCGTAGCATAACTTGCTGCAAATCGAGAGCCTGTGCTCCTGTCCAAAAAGAAGCAGAAGACATGATAAGAGAAACAGAAGGTACACAAGTTAAAAGCTACAGAAGTCATAAGGTTAAAGTCTAAGGTTAACACCAAATTCAGGTATTTGCTTCACAGATATTCCACTAATAAACTCATATGCCCTCAACCTCTATCATCAACAGGCATTTGGACGCTCATTGCTTTGATTTTTTATGGGTTTGTTCCTTAATTCAGGCCCTAAAGCCCAGAGTCCAGGCTCACCTATCTGCTTCTCACAGGCTATTAAAAAGGAACAAGTCTACGAACAAGCAAGAAGCAGCAAAGAAGTGCACATACTGTGACACTATTTTCTGAGCTTAGTTTGGTCTTTGAATGTTTTAATCCAGATTTTTTAAGGTTGAAAACTCTTATACTTAAAAAAAAATCCTACATTAATCTACCAGACCATAATAATTGAGATATACTCTCATACCGTAGTAATTAAACAACATTCATAGAAGTAAAGTTCCAGTCAAATGCAGACCAAACAGATTCCAAACATTTGCGCTCCATTTCTTCCTTCCTTTGTCACAAAATGCTGGTACGACCCTGCCTAAGTCACCTCGCTTTGTATATCTTCCTTTTGATTTGACTTTTCTGTACCTTTTGTGAAAGCTGCCATATTAAGGAAAGTGATTTTGGGCCCCAACTCCTCTTTAGGAAGGACTTTAAGTCACTCTAGACCTGTTTAAAGATTTTTTTGCAAACTGTGCTCTCTCATTCGCCTTTTGGTGTTTGAAAAGTACTGTAAGCATCCAAGAATATTCTCTAATAGAATTGCTAAATAAGAGTGAGATAAAAGCTGAAAATAAGGTTTCATAACAGTAATTAAAAGACAAAAAAAATGCAGAGTCTAATAGAAATTCTAATGAACACTGTGCTTTCCAATAGTAGAAATTCCAGAAAACTGGAAATCTTTTAAAAAATCTTAACTTCATGCCATAAAATTCAAAATACAGGAAGAAAATGACCCTTAATTAATCTCATTTTCCTTTCAAAGGGACAACATATCTAACCCAAATTTAGATGTTCAGGCTTTAAAGATTTCTGTCAGCCAGAACCAGGAAACATGAAGAGGAGCAGCAACACCAATCCTGGGCCTGTCCTCTCCCTGAACTGACTACGCAAGCCCTTAATTCTTACATTTGATCAGGATAAAAAGAGAGATATGGTAACGAGATCCACCACAATGGTAACATTCTGATATATTACCTGATTTCTGAACATTCTTAAATGTACTGAGTACTGTCATCTTTACTAGCTAACGGAGTTTTCCGAAGTTCTAGGCTTCTAGACAGAGCCTTTCATCATCTAATCATTCTCCCTTGAACTGTTTTATCTGAGTGGCTGTGAAGCAGCAAGAATGAGTATCAGGACTCTTTACTTTTGGTGTTTCCACAGAGAAAGACAGGGTGGGATTCCGTTAGTAGGCCCAAGCTGCAAAATGGTATCGTCACAGCAGGCCTCACTTGTACTCCATATTGGTAATTTTCTTCTTTCAGGACAAAAAAGAGTGGTAAGCAGTCACAAGACAGACTTCATCGAAACAATGTACTATTTAATTCGAGAAGACACAATAGATTTAAACACAATAGACTCTACATAGCTGTTGTACAAAGTACCTCTCCATTTTTCATACACGTCCTATTAAATGTGAGCTTTACCAGTCCTGTGGGGTCTATAGCATCTAGTTCGCTTGACTCACAACACAGTCCCCTTGAGCTTTGCTCCAGGGGCTGGGTACTTTTGAACTTTATCACACTATTTTATTTTTTTAATCATTCCCTTCCAGCCTCACCTCCATCCCCCCAGAAATGAAATTACTTTAAAAGCTTATTTTCTTTTGATACTTTCCCTTCTGATCTCCACACATTGGCAAGATGACTTCCAGCTGACATCAAGGGACACAAACCGCTGCTATGTAAACCCTGTGTCCCATTCCACCCCCAAAACAAGCCGAGAAAAACTTACCGATCCACAATGCTGCTTTCCCACTTATTTTCTGTAGTAGCTGTCATAGAATCCCTGAATGGCTTGGGTTGGAAGGGACATTTAAAGGCCACCCAGCCCAACCCACTGCCATGGGCAGAGATGTCTTCCACTAGATTAAGTTGCTCAGAGCCCCATCCAACCTGGCCTTGAGCACTTCCAGGGATGGGGCATCGACCATTTCTCTGAGCAACCTGTTCCAGTGCCTCACCACCCTCATTGTAAAAACTTCTTCCTTGTGTCCCTCGTTCAGTTTGAAACCATTGCCCCTTGTCCCTTCAATAGCTAAGGCCATGATAACACAGCAAAAGTAAATGCCTTTATATAATATACATGATTCTGAAATATTTTCATACCACAAAGAAAATTTACAATCTTAATGCATAAATAAATTCTCACTGATTTCACACAGCCCCAAGATGCTGCTCTGCTACCTCCTGAACCACACTGCCAGACCACCTTGAAGCAAAGTTAATACCTTGGTTACAGTGGTAGTTAAGTTTTCATTAAACTTTATGAGTGTTATTTTCAGAAGAAAACCAGCTGTCAGATATAGCATCCAGGTGTCCTGTTTAGCCAACCACAGAAATGCAGGGAATCAGCAGTTCATGAACATCATGGACTGGAGGTTACATCCTGATCACTGTTCAAGACCTGTTTTATTTTGCTTAATTACTTTTGGAACTCATTTGTACATGAAGCCACAGTGCACTACAGCCATTCTACATGAGAGTGACAAGCACTGTGAAAGGAAATGCCGCTGTGTTCCCAGAGGATTAGTCATTTCACGGAGTGCCCCTGAGTTTCTACCTGCTGAATCATTCAGACTCTAGCTTCTGGTGTCTCCAAAAGCAGCAGCCCATGGTCTATTCTGACTCTCCATATTGAAGTTATGTGGTAATCACTACACTTTCTACTTCAGTATCCTATGAAACAGTGGTAAAAATGAAGGTAGGTCTCTGCACCAGTAAAGCTGAAACATTTCCTCCTTTTTAACTTCCTGGCCTTATAGTTTAGAAAAGATAAAGTGGCAGCTGTCCATTACAGGATCTAGAGAAGCAGGTCTGTGGGGAACCGATCACTGTCTTCGAGATGTCTTTCTAAGTCAGCTAAAGAGAACCGGGACCGCGACAACATCCTCCAGTCTTGGTTGGGTTTACATGATACTGTTCACAAATGACACCAGGAACTGTCTTGAGAAGGGTAACATCACAGTTGTGCAGAGGGGTGTGACCAACAGCACGGCTTTGGCTGTCAGCAGCTACCAGGTTTTTTCTCTTAAGACTGAGTTTCCCTGCTGCATCGCTTCCTCAAGCAACAGAAAATGCTTGATTTCTGTGGTGAAAGCTGTTTCACCTGTGTAAGCTTAAAGTACTCCAAAAATTCACTAGAGATCTGAATGTGTAGGCAGTGATCAAATAAGGAACAAAATATGAAGAATTTATAATGAAAATTTCGTTTTGAGACTTCTGTGGTGTAGTTGAATGTCAACATCAAATTGCTTCTACAAGCTTTAGAAGAAATGTGTGAGGATGGGGTGGGACATAAGAGAAAGGAAGGTCAGATGAAGTTATAATCTTTTTTTCATTCTCAGATTGACTTGACAGTTTTGTACTTACATATGTCCCTGTCATATCAAAGCTAACTGTGTTTCAAGGTAAACCCAGAAAGCATGACAGCTGAGGGATTTTATTTTGCTCCTCTAAATAGAAGGGTAAGGTTAAATATTGTTGTAGAAAAATAATGCATGGAGGTTTTTTTCCTTTATTTTTAATTCTCTTGTAAGTTAAAACCAATACTTTTCATTGCGTGCAAATTTTCCCTTCCCCAACAGAACAGAAATTGAATACTATGTTTATACCATCTTATTTCTAAAGTATGTAAGCACTTTGAAAACAACTCTTTGCAGCTGTGTGAAGACACTGCACGAACATTACGGGCATAGCGAGCAGTCGCTTTTTGTCCTAAGCTACTCTTTATCAGTTGAGCCCAGAACTGAACTAGCAAGTAATTTAAAGGCACTAAGAAGAGAACAAAACCTGTGACTCAAAGATAAGCACGAGTCTAGGTTTATCTGAGAAACAATGAAAATGTAGCTAATGAGGAGCAGCTTTTGAGTCAGCTTTTTCTCTCAACGCAGGATTAATGGTGGCAATGTTTCTGTTGTGTGAGGGACCACACTACTGCCTCTTAAAAAGCACGAGTGTGGTGGTCACAAGTGGCATCTCAGGTCCCTCGTACCAAGTGTCTTGAGGACTACCTTCAGCTTTCTTCAGCCCACCCGAGTGGAAGAAACAAGAGGAGTAGGGCTTGGGTGCAAACATCTAGAAAGGGCATATGAACAAGTGAGGAGAGAGTGGTACTTTCCCAGGATGTTCTTCTGGCTGCTGGCAATGTAGCCCCGAGGAGCTCTGCGAGCCAAAGACGGCGTCTCTCTGTTTAACATCTTCAGATTTCTCCCAGGGAGTTCACTCAGATGCTTTCTGAACACCGAAATTCAAGCCAGAACAGCATGTGCCCACAGCATCCGATGAGCCCCTTGGCTTGAACACCCCCGCTACGTCGTGAAGAGTAACCTCGGACCTGCTCCGAAGCTGCCCGTTCCCGCCATTACCAGCTGCCCCTCAGGAGGATCCTCCTTCTCCTCTCACCTGCCTCTCCCCGTCCCGTCTGCCTCGACCGCGGACAGCCCCGGGCGGCAGAGAGGAGGCGAAGGAGCCTCTCTCCTGCCACCGGAGCGGACAGCAAACCTCCTACCGGGCACTCGAGGGACGCGGAGCTTCTTGGCGACGGAAGAGAGGGGTGCAGGTGGGATTTTAGAGCGATTTCAGGTCCCTCGCTGCGACAGGCTGCGCCGCGCAGAAGCCGTCGCACAAACCACGGCAGCAGCGAATTCAGGCCGCCCCAAACCCCCCGGGCGCCCACCCTCCTCTCCCGTAACCTACGGGCAATAAAAATAGAAATCCAGAGCTCCGTGGCAGGACCGCGTCGCACGCCCGGGACCCCAGCGCCGCTCCCACCCCGGGGCTGTGGCCGAAGGGCTCCTCCAGCCCCACGACGGCCGCCTTCCCCTCCGCAGCCCCTCACCTCCTCCTCCTCCTCGGGCGGGCGCGCCGGGGTGTCCTCCGCAGCCCCCGCCATGGCAAACAGGACAGCTCACCCCCGGCCAGCACCTGCGAGCCCGGGGCGGGGCGGCGGAGGGAAGCAGCGGGAGAGCGGCTGCCGTCCCCCCCCTCCCGCAGCGACCTGGAGGCGGGCGGGCGCTTATCGCTGCCCTCCAGGCGCGGGAGAGGGCTGCCACAGCCGAGCCCGCCGCGGGCGGCAGGGACACCCCTCACGCCTCGGCCCTCCATGGCACTTCCCTGGTGGGGAGCAGCGGGGCATCTCCCGGCGGCGGGAGCAGCCGCGGCCGCCCTCGCTCTTCCTCGGGCGGGTTGCCGCGGGAGCCGTCGGCGGGCGAAAGCCCGGGGAGCCCGCTCACTAACCAGCCGCCGCGCCCGCCCTGCCGCTCCCCTCAGAGGCAGCGGCCGCGGCTCCCGCCTCGCCCCGCGGCCCGGCGCTTCTCGATCGGGTGCCAGACCGCGAAGGCTTCTGGGGCTCTTGTCATCTGAAAATACCCCCTGTCCTTTTGAAGAGACGCAGAGTTTTCTGATGTATAACCGTTATTTGGGCAGTACACGTTCAGAATCACCCTGCCCACAGGAAAATGGTCGTGCAAGCGTGCCCAGCATCAGAGAAAAAATAAAACTGCATTTTTAAGTATGAATTCTTGCAATAGTGAGACAGCCTGAGAGAAGACAGTCTAAACAAACCAAGAGGTGCAGGAGGGCTCAGGGATCTGCTCGCCTTGGGAAAATGACGGATGGATGGATGGATGGATGGATGACTGATCTACACATAGAGGTTTCAACTGATTCAAAGAGCTCTGCTATCGCCGGGGTGACCTGGAGGGTACTGGACAGCCCCTGCAAAATATGCCACGAAGTACTGATAGGTCAATCCTCCACAACCTCATTTGACAAGAACAATTATAGCAAATTTGCAAGATTCTGAGAGAACAAGGCATTACAAGTTTTTCTTAAAAATCAGCTCAAAACAAACTGTGGCCTAGTGAGCCCTGTTGAAAAACTTCTGAAGCTTTTAGGCTCCAAGAAGTCCCTAAAGGCTGAGGCCACACAGAGGTGGGCTGCTCAGTCCCTTGGCCCCAGCCAGGATGTAATTTGTGATAAAATACCAAGCTAGATACAAGGTATGCCTGTGATAATCAAACATTTAAGTTCTTCATTTTCTGTTCACTCAGTGTCCTCGTTTTGTTACCTGCATTTGCATGTTTCTTCACAATGGAAAAAGCTACAGAAAACATTTCCCCCCTTTGTTCTTTTTTAGGCTGCTTCAATTTTGCTGTAAATTATGTTAATGCACAGGCTTTACTCAAAGCTGTGAAGGCTTGTGAAGAAACAATGAATAACTGATAGTATTTGTGTTTCACAAACTCGAGCACTGATCAAGCTCGTTTTACTGCTCTTTGACTAATGCACGATAGCTGTCTACAGCACTGAGCAAGAGATTAGGCTGTCCAGACACCACAGGTAACTAATCAGTCTTTACAAATTGACCCAAACCAAGTAGATTTAGGAGAGCCCTGTATTCATTCCAAAGATTTTCTCCAAATTAGGAAATAAGTTATCCAATCACAGTTCATTGCCTTTTTTTAAAGGCACTTTCTAGTCTAACATAGATTAGTGCAGTCAGCATCACTCCTGACTTTTTAACGATTTGCTCTCGTTTTGCAATTAAGACCACGGAACTTTCAAACTGCAAGTAATGCTCAAGTACCAAAGCTGTAGCCAGAAGAGTTGATTTCAGTAAAGCACAATATACAGCCAGATAGAATCAAACTATCCAGTCTCTTAATATTGGTACCACATATGAATCAACATTGAAAAACTAAATACTTACTGCTCCTTTCCAAAAATATGATCTTTTGATAAAAAACAGAATGAATTTACCTACCTTAGAATTTGATCTCCACCCTCCCCTCAATTTCAATCCGATCTCAGACTAATTGTTTATTGGAATTCTTGTTGTAAAAGCAGGAATAGGATACCGCTCCATTGACATTTCATGCGCCTTTTACGTAAGAACAACTGAGCTTACGATGAAGCTCGTGTGGTTTTCTAATACTCAGTTTTACATGAAGACAAATTAAAAAGCACCAATTAAAAAAAATTCAGAGTTCAGCAGCTCTGCAAGCTGAGGGCTGGATTCCTGTCTGTTGGTGACTTGTCTCTTCAATTCTGCTAGTGCAGTTGTCTGCACATTCCTTCCTACTATGAGATCTGGGAGGCTTCTCGTACAGTAGAGGAGTCAGTGCAAGGGCAAAGAAAATTTAGTTGTATTATTTGCAACAAAAAACGGAATGACACAGTGGCACAAAGTTTCTAACACTGAAAACAGTTAACTGCATCATTTTCAGAGATTTGCTTTCTGAAGACACTGAATCGGTGTTTGTGCAGTTGACTTTCATTCCACTGCCCTCAAACTTACCAGGAGAGATGCTGAAGCAGAACAGTTTTACATCCCCGGGAATGAAATCAGCACGTCACTAGACTGAAGTAACACAACTTTTCGATAGAATTCCAGTGACTCCAATGAAGTCATTTTCTATTTAGAACAAAACCAGGAAATCCCAAACCCATCTCTCCCTTAACCATGCCAAAGAGATACAACCCCACAATCCTCCATTCCCGTCGGCAGCACAAACCAGCCAGCACTCTTTGAAGGCCCCAGGGGAAGTCTCACCTAGACACTCTAGTTCTGTTCACAAACCCATGTGCTACTTAGCAAACACAGCACCAAATATTTAGTCTTTACGTTCATTTATCCTTCAACAAAACATGGAATAGTTGGCTGCAATTTTTATGCCTCCAGTACAGGAAGAGGAAAATAAAACACCTGGATGGAAATGGGGAAGGGGGATGAGGGTGGGAATCTTAATTTTCAGATAAAGATTTTCAACATCTTTGACACTTGGCCACATGCAATTAAGCGTCTCATCAGCTGGCCAGTTCAGGGCAGTGGTGGATACATCGTACAAAAGCAACGGTGTGCCCCTAAACTGCTATTCCTGTAGGGTAGCCTCCAGAAAAGCTGAAGTTTTTGTGTGATGAGGCTAAAAGTGGATCTCTATCCTAATGAGTAGGTAGTTTAATATCACCCTATCTGTTAAGACACCCGTAGCAGCACAAGAGGCACAAACCACTTCAACCACTGGCAAGAATTCCTTCAGAGCTCACTTTGAGGTACTTCATATGCAGTATGCACCAGACTACCTCGCTTCTATCTTCTCACATAAGCACCCACCACCATGTGAAGGCTTGACAGAACATGACGCTGCAGATATTAGATAAAAGTTAAATCCTGAAGATAGCACAACGGAAGAGTTTCAAGTTAGTTAAGAGTTCAAGTGTGAGCTTCCCTGCAGCATCTGTTGCCTGAAAGTTAGCGTGAGAAGAATGCAAACTGCAGCAGCTTCCACCGAAATGTCAGTGAAAGCCATCGGTTCAGTTTCACTTTAGTCCAAAGTGCAAAAATAAATACTATTTTTCCTTAAAAGGTGCTATCAGTAGTAATTAAGTCTCAGAGAACCATTCCACCTAAATACACTCATTAAAGACCTAAGAAGCTTTCTACCTATGGAAATTCTAAGGATGACCTGTTGTACAGGCTCTGACCATCAACTTTAGTTAAGAATGTTTCTATTACAGCAGATGCCAGCACAGCACATATTTTGCTCTCTAAGATCACAGTACACGAGGATGAGAGTGCATCAAGATATTGCTGGTTACATTTTTGGTTTTGTCTAGTTCCACCTGTACGTAGTTTTGGGATAGTTAAAAGCTAATTCGACCTTGTACTTTTGATAGCGTTTTTTTTCTCATTCTTGAGCTGTCCATTAGGAGTAGCAGCAGTTTTATAGTCACTATCAGGTGCTTTTATCACTAGGAGTCTGAACGGTTCAGTTGTTTTCTGAAGTCTCTGGACAACAACAGCATTTTGCAGCTTTGCTTCCTCTAGCGTGAGTGTCTCATCTCGCAGCTCTCGGAAGGGCAGCGAAGTAGCCAGCGTGAAGGGAACGCTTCCCTCTGATCCTTGGTACTTTGTTATGAACTCTCTGACGTCGCTTATTCTGAGAAGAAAAAAGAAAACGCAGCATTAGAGGACTCCAAGCCCAATACAGACCATACGCACAACACACATGGACACCAGGAGAAGGCAATGAAACACCCAATTCAGGTAATGGCTGATGGCTCAGAAATGGGAGGAATATAGACGGGGTGGTATCCTGAAGTGCCTGATCCACGTGGGAGGAAAGGACCAACGTTTGCATGCCCTGAGCGCAGTCCCAAGGGAAAAAGCGTGAGTATCTTATTCTGAGCACTCAAACTCAAGTTTAGGTTGGACATTAAGAAAAATTTCTTCACCAAAAGGGTTGTCAAGCCCTAGAACAGGTTGCCTAGGGGAGTGGTGGAGCCACCATCCCTGGAGGGATTTAAAAGACACATAGATGTGGTGCTGAAGGACATGGTTTAGTGGTGACCTGGCAGTGTTGGGTTAATAGTTGGACTCCACAACCTTAAAGGTCTTTTCAAACCAAAACAATTCTATGACTCTATTATAAAGGCTTCATTATGGCTCCGATGGTAGCTACACAAGCCCACCATTTCTTAACCAGCTGGTGGAGCTCTTACCTGAGGTTTCCGTAGCCAAGAGCTAGAATAAAGATGCCTCCATGTAGTAGAACCATAATAATAATAATAAAGTTTGCCAAAATTGTCTGGATAGTTTGAGATAACTAGGTCTAAATACAGTCTCTACCAAAGCAGGTGCAACAGTGAATTCATTACAGATCCAAGGTGCCTGTTAAGGTGAGAAGAACCTTGCAACAAGCAAGCAGGAGAGAGGTTTTACTGTGGAAGAATCAGGATTGACCAATTTCATTAGCAAATGAAGATGACAGGATACATCTATACCAGTATAATAAACACGGTGTCAATGCCCATTCTCTGATCCCGAGACCAACTGGTGGACTCTGGCTACGGGCAAATTATGAAACTCATCCTTCCCCTCCCCCATGCACAGGATAGCCCATGGGGTTTACTGCTTCCTGGGAATGATCCATGCCCTCAGCTAACATCTGAACCAAGCCTAGATGTGGTTTGAGAAAGTGCTAGTTGGCTTGGGGGAAAGCCATCTTAATGGTTTAGCAACACAGATAACCAAATTTTCATCCTTCGCCACACTTCCTAGGACAGATAAAGGCAGCACCTCATCGCCGTGCAGGCAAGCCTCAATGCAGAGACAATGCTTGGTCGCAGAAGGCTAGAGCCTGAAAAACCTCAAGCAGGAACACATTTTTGGTATGATTTTTACAGGTGTCTACATGCATTATATACATCAGTTCACCGGGTCCCAAGAGCACCTCGGGCAATCAGCCACCAGCTCTCTGCTTTAGGACAAACAAGTTCCTCGCAGGCTCTAGACCCGATGCTCCAGGGTGACACTAACTTAGCACTTGCTCAAGAAGGGACACAACTCAAGACACCGCTGTGTGCTACTCCTACAGTGCTGCTCGGCTAGCTGCCTCACTCCTGTCTCCTCCGTACTGCACTGCTACCTGCACTTCTGCTCCAGTGCCGTAACTTCCATCTTTCATCAGTCATCAACTCGTATCTAAAGTAGCTGTTACTGTGGCACACACACATTCTGTCTGCAAAAGGGTAAAAGTCATTCATTTACCCAGGCAATGCAGTATATATGCTACAGATTATCTACCTGTAGATTACTAACCAAGTAATTGTTTGCTGCTGCCCTGCTGAAAGGAGGGCCACACACGCAATCAGAATGCTTACGGAATGCACTCTAAACGGATTTCCCCGTTTCTTATTGGGTCATCCACAAGTACTGTGGACTGCACAAACATGCCAGTCTTGTGGCAAGAGGATACATTATGATGGAATATTTATAGCAAACTGCATCAGTAAGGCAGCTTTTCTGCTTAGCTCAGATTTTTCTTTTTCCCCCCTCCAAAAGCACTTAGCAGATGTTCAAACTGTTGTTTACCACGAAGACAAAAAGCTTCTAAATATACTTAAATGTGTGAAACTTGGAGTAATTAAGAAATTAAGCCTTCCATTGAAGTATTGATAATTAAAATAGCAATTGACCCTTCAGCAGTACATGGCAACAGTGTTTCCATACATACCTTATGCCACTAACAGTAATAAATTTGTATAAGTTACAGGAAAAGTTACAGCCATTAACCTTCAACCTTAACCAAACTGCTGAGTTTTTCTTCTGACCAGCCACAACTTCGTGGCAGTTTATCTAGCCAGCAGCCTGGGTTGCATTAAATCTGTGATCACTTCCCAGAGCAGCACAGGCAACGTGTCCTTTCCATATGACGTGACTGTAAAGTACTGGAGTACTGTCTCTGAAGACAGTAGTTCTGCAATTTCAGGTTAAATAGTGAATCCTTCTGAAAGCTCCTGCATACATAAGCTGTGCTGACACCTTCTGACATTATCACAATTTATAAGCCTCTTTGGGAACTGAAAATTTTACTAATTAAGAATTAAATGCATTGGATACATTCTGTTCTGTCCATGTTGACATGCAGGTGAGGAACCTCACCTAGTGCATGGACTCTGGCCCTCCCTAGAGGTTCTTCTGGTTCATCTGTCACATCCTCCAGCTCCCACTTGTGGTGCTCTCTATGCCCAGTGACTAGCAGGCTTTTTACTAAACCAGTTGCTCCAGATGTAGTAATTTTGTGAGAGATCTGCCATCTTAAAAGCCGCTTCCTCTAGTAATGAGCAATACATACACCTTAATTGCCACTAACCTCCAAAGAACTCCTGGTTTCCTCAGATTTTTGTTTATGCCCGTTATGTGCTGACCATTAGCATCAGTGCACATTCCTCTTACGTACCTCCCTTGTTGGCTGCAAGATTCCTCAACATTTGAAAGGTGGTTTTCTAGACACAGCCGAACAGCACTTCAGTGATAAGTGAACTGAGGAGGTAGATTACTCACAGAAATTAGCGACTTATCAAGCGTACCGATATAGGATGAGTAGTTCAGATGTAAATACACATGACAGTGCTAAAATAAACCTTACCTGTGAGAAACGTTGAATCTCTGAATTATCCTTTCCCCATCAGCTAACCAGATCTGGATGTTGGTGATAGGCTCCAAATCATTTAAAGGCACTAAAGGCAGGTGTCTTTTGTCATCAGGCCCTTGATGACCGTCTCTTACTTTAGAGATTATCCTTGGAGTAGCACTGGAAAGAAAAGCCGTACCAGGTTATGTCTTCTGTGGACAGGCGTAAGCTTGAACCTCCCTCCAGACCTCTGCTTCGGGAGCTTTCTGCCTTGTGTCAACATTGATGACTTTTTTTTTTTAACAAGTACAGGTATACTGACATAAATGCCAACTTTTTTTTTAACTGCATGCCAATACTTTCTCTGGAGGACTTCAACACGCTAAAGAATTTCACTTTGCTCACATCAAACATTTTTACAAGATGGAGGAGAACTTCAATATCAAAGGATTAAATACAAATACGCAAGAGATGAAAGAGTCTGAAGATTCTTCGTGCGTATTTTTTGTACTCTAATCACCCAGGTGAAACCTTAAGGGGTTTGAGTGCTGAATTTGCATACTCAATGTTAATTTTCACTGTAATGTGATTACAATAATTGAATTTAACCAAATGTCGTTAGCCTTGATTTAGGCCCTAGCATCATCTATTTCAGCTTAGAAGCATTACTCATCTATCAGGGGAATTGACTTAACACGAAAATCCAGGCTGATGCACACATCCCTTGGATTTTGGTTTCTTCTAAGGCACTTTCGACAGCTGACCCTGCCATAAGGGCAAAGATCCATGAAATGACCTGACAGAATACATGGACCTCAGTCCAAGTGCACGGTCTTAAAGAAAAAAAAGAAAAATACTGGCAAGAATTTGTATTCTAAAGAAATGTCTCAAGCTTAGTGCTTCTTTCAGGGCTAAGCTTGTTTCGCATGTACTGTTTAAGTCATCATAAAGCCTGATCCAGTGGGCACATCCTCAGCTCATGTAAGTATAACCAGATGGTCGCTTGCAAAACAAAAGCAGTGATTTAAGGAGTTACCATTTCTTTGAGCTCAGTTGTGGTCACTAGCTACAGGAACATTTCATGGTGGTTTGCAGAAAAGCTTTTCTCTTTGCACAGAAAACTGATGAGTTACTGTTTCTGGAGGGACAGGTCAGTAACCAATGGCCAGAGAACAAAAGTCTTAAAGACACTACATCTGCTTCACGACAAATCCCATCCTTGCATCCCTATGTTCTTGTACCTGTCTTAATCATAGAGCAGGAAAGTCACAGCCGATTTGTTATTAAAATAAAGATGGCTCATGACTTAATATATTCAGGCTAATAGAGTCTTGAGCTCAAGTCGGAGGTATTTAAAAAACTCCTACCACCCACAGCCTAGTTAAGTGCTCTAACTTCTAGGCTATCAGCCAGTAGAGACACTTCTTATTTATTCCATTGAAATTCTGCAAAAAGAATGAGAATCAAGGAGTCTCATTCCCAAGTCAGTGATAAGAGATGGTCACTGCAACTGCAGGCAGATGAGAGGCACGGAATTCACTTCTTTGCATTATATAGAGAAATCAGCCGGGGCACGAGAACTTGGTACCAGGAGGTTCCAGGAGGCACATCTGTAGAACATTTTGGCACTCCACATACAGGTGACTTACTATGACCCACCTGCTTCTACTGATTTACTTATCTCACACTCGGCTTCAGTTCATGCTTGGCCTTAATACAAAACAGACCCGAACTCCCCTCTAGATCTGGAAGAAAGCTTGAGTACCAGCAAGATCATAACATGGTTTGGGTTGGAAGGGACCTCAAAGATCATCCAGTTCCAACCCCCCTGCCATGGCAGGGACACCTCCCACTGGACCAGGCTGCACAAGGCCCCATCCAACCTGGCCTTGAACACCTCCACAGACGGAGCATCCACAGCTTCCCTGGGCAACCTGTTCCAGTATCTCACCACCCTCAGAGTGAAGAATTTTTTCCGAAGATAACATTAAACAGTCCCAAGAGCAGAGCAGGAAAAAAAGTACTAGTCATACTTGAGTCCAGCAGTGATCAGCTTTCACTGCCTCCCTGGCTAGTGTGTTCAGTTCCAAGTTCAGACACGGCAGAACAAGCGCTGGCGTGTGAGCTGCCTGTGCCCAGTACAGCAGAGGCTGGAGACGCAGCCAGCCGTGCAGCTGCCAGAGTCTGGTTGAACTGGGCTGGTTTTAGCCCACCAGTCACAGCTGTAGTTCAGACAACTGTCTCAAAGGGATGCAGATTGTGGTGTGATTCTCCAACCAGCTTCCCTCGCGGTCACATCTCTGCATTTGTGGCAGAATCATCGTTGGAGATGATTCTTCAATTCTTTCAATAGCAAGAATGTGGGAAACCGAAGCCAACACTAAGCTGCAAGAGAAAGATCTCTATTCACCAAGGTTTAAAGATTTCTGTACTTAACTTCGCTCTTGTAGAACTGACAGATAAAGCCATCTAGTGGTGGGAGCTTTGGCTAAAGCCACAAACCAAGAATCTAAGGCTCTTATTAGCCTGAGATCAAAGTATTAGCACCCCCTTCAAAGGCTTATTCCTTTTATAAGATTATCAAAAGAAGATGTAAAATACAGATCGAAGAGACGTAAGAGCCTCCTGTCAATTTTCTGAAGAGAAAAAGCCCAAGAGTTAGGTATCCTGCCTTACCCTGAATAATACTTAAGAAGCTCGACACACAAGGTTTTACTTTAATGAGGTTATAGAGCAAGCCCACTTTGCTACAAGGGATTTCAGTCAATAGTTTCATTAACATGCTTCTGAGGCAGTCATTAAAATGCATTGATAAGCCTCACAGAAAAGTTATAGTCCCAAATTATTAAATGCGGGTGAACGGTAGTAGACAGAATATACCCACTAGTTATATTGGTTCATAAGGTATATTGGAAAAGTCTGGTAAGTCTCCTTTGTTTCTCCTGTACAACAAAAAGGGAGATGATCAAGCTCCTCTGAGTTATATCAAACATGTAATTTCTAGTTCCTCCATTTTTCCTCCAACAGAAGTTGTAATGAGCCAGCCAACGGGCCAATTCATAATGGTTCACCCACCACATAATCCATCCATCTGGGAATACTGGCAAAAAAAAAAACATCTGTAGACGATTAAGGAAATCACATAGCATCACCATGGTTGGAAAAGACCTTTAAGATCAAGTCCAACTGTTACCTAACTCTACCAGGCCTACTACTACACAATACCCTTGAGACTGTATCTAGACAGCTTTTAAATACATCCAGAGATGGCAATTCAACCACTTCTCTGAGCAGCCTGTTCCAGTTTTTGATAACCCTTCCGGTGTAGAAGTTTTTCCTAATGTCCAACCCAAACCTCCCCTGATGTAACTTGACGCCATTTCCTCTTGTCCTATCAGTTGTGACTTGTGAGAAGAGACCAGCACCCACCTCCTTTCAGGCAGTCGTAGAGAGTGATAGATCTCCCCTCAGCCTCCTTTTCTTCAGACTAAGAAGCCCCAGTTCCCTCAGCTACTCCTCATAAGACATGTTCTCCAGATCCCTCACCAGCTTCACTGCCCTTCTCTGGACTTGCTCCAGCACCTCCCTGTCTTTCTCACACTGCAGCGCCCAAAACTGAACACAATACTCAAGCTGCGGCCTTACCAGCACCAAGTACAGCCGGACAACCACTTCTCTACTCCTGCTGGCCACACTATTCCTGAAGCAGGCCAGAATGCTGTTGGCCTTGTTGGCCACCTGGGCACACTCTTGGCTCATGCGCACTGCTAGCCCAATGTTTATTTGGTAAGATGAAGTTTAGCTAGGTCATAAGTGGAAGTAAACTGCTCGGTCCTTTGCCTCTCTCCGATTAAGCACACAAGAGCAACAGAGGAAAGGGAGTTCTACAGCTTAAACCTTGTTGCAGGTCTCAGACAGCACTCCTATCTCCTATTGCCCCACAAAGCTTTTCTGCTGAAAGAGCAGCATGTGCATGTAATGGGCATTTATTAACATCAGGAAGTGAGCACTAGTTTAGGGAGTAAAAGCAATTACAGCTCATGTTTCCAAAATCAGCAAAAATATTTACTCATCTTTGAAGAAGAGGCTCTGATAGCATAGTCCTGAATAGACTAGCAAGAGTAGAAAGAAAAGAAAAACAGTTCATGTGGTCTATAGAGAAAAAAAAAGTGCTGAGCTAGTTGCAGGATGTCTCCCTGTACAAGGCCAGGCAACCGAAATTCACAAAGAAGTCCCAGAACCTAACCAGCCTGTTGGGAAGCAAGATCATTACTTGCTGTAGGTGTGACAGAGCACCACAAGTAGCTGAACGCTCTCCCATTTAGCACTGGTTAGCAGCAGAAAGCCAGCACACTGAAGATCTTTTAGCTTCTGCTATACGTGGGTCTACCTGTGGATAAAATAAGATTAGGATCTTGACCCTCATTTGCTCAGGATTTCAGTGCTACCAAAAGCAAGTCTCACAGCATCTCATCCATCTCTCAAGGGAAGATCTTCCCTATTGACTGTATCTACTCAACCATGTAGAAAGTGAATGGACTGTGCTACAGAAACAGATGAAACGGATAAAACAGACACTTGCTTCTCTGAGGCAGCCTGGAACCACTCATCCTTCACCGTTACCACTTTCTTACTCTGCACATTATCTTCTTCACCTGCCTAATCCTTTCCTACCCAGGTCACGCTTTCCCTCTGCACAAGCACACAGCCTTAGCAGCAAGCCCTTTCCACTTAATCGAATGAGCTGCTCACCTACGGTTTCACCACAGTCTACTAACCCCAGTGGGCAGTCCCAAGCAGTCCCACCTGGGAAGGCTTCCTGTAGGCTCCTGGTCACTGAACGCGTTCGGTTCCCCAGGCTCAAGTCTGCTGTTACAGGCACGTACACCTTACACAGCAGGTAATTTGGCTGGAGTAAGCAAAAGTCACTGGGATCACATAGATGAACTCCTGGCCTGCCCCCTACAGCAGCCTTCCAAAATGCAGTGCTGCTGGTTGCAAATCAAGTCCAGTTTTAGCACAGCATTAGTGGCCGATGCTCACCAATAAGAGAGCCATGGAGTAAAGGAAAGCGGATCACTGTAACACGCTACAATGTCTTACTGCAACAAATGCGTGGTTAAATCCTGAGGAATTTTAAGAAAATGCAAAATAACCTCTTACTTCTTCAGTTCCCTTTGTGGGATTGTCACACGCCCCTCTCCTTATTGCACATACGGCTTTACAAGAGTCTTTTCTCTTCAATCATAGAAGAGCAGCAGCCTTTCAGCTGGAAACAGTTCTGCTGATATTGAGACCTTGAACAAAGAAAGCCAACAGCGTCCTGGCTGTACCAACAGGACCAAAGCCAGTCGTCCCCCACACAGCACTGAGTAGACCCATACCCCAAGACTGCTTTAGATTTGGTACCCAAAATAAAAGAAAGATGTTGACAAACTGGAGCAAGTTCCATGGAGGGCCACCAAGATGGCCACAGGCTGGAGCATTCACCCTGTGAGGAGAGGATGGAGAGGGGTTTATTCAGCCTGAGGAAGAGATGGTGCTGGGGGGAGGACAACTAACAGAAGCCTGTCCGGGTCTTCAGGAGGAGGGAGTCAGACTCTTTGTAGTGGACATAAAATGAAACAAGAGACGTACAGACTGGATAGAAGGAAAATATTCTTTCCCCTGAGGACAGTGCAGCACTGAAGCAGGCTCCGCAGCTTCCACTCCTGCGGCATTTCAAGGCCCAGCTGGATAAAAGCCTGAGCAACCTCAGCTGTCCCCACAGCTGACTCTGCTTGGAGCAGGAGTTTGCGTTAGAGAGCTCCAGAGGTCACTTCCAACCGGAATGATGAGATCCTTTACTATAAATACAGTTCCCTTCAGCCACTCATAGATCACATCAGACCACTTACCTTCCTAATCTGTAACCGTGTCCAGAAAAGGGATGAAACATTGGCTTTTTTGACGACAAATACACTTTATCTTTTTTATCTTCCACTTTCACATCCACCTCCTCCTTATCAAAAACCTTTCGTAGTTCAAAGGGCAGTTCTCTTAGGGAAAAAAAAAAAGTCAGAAAAAGAACTACTATACTGTTTTCAGTATACAAAATAGACTAATGTTTAATACCTGTTCTATGTTAATCCTTTCAAGGTTGATACGTTAAAAACCACAATTTTACAATTATTTACTCAGAGTTACGTTAAGTACATGACATACAAGCAACTTTAAGTTCCTGAACTGCAAATTAACTAGAAAGTGAACAATAAAGAAAGAAGAAATCATCATGCAAGTTGTTGAATGATGCTCCAATTTACTCAGCAGTTACCACTCCAAAGCACACGATGTGTAGCAAGTTCAGTATCGCCCCACACTGCTGCAAAAGGTTCAGTTATTTTAATCCCATAGTAAAACAAGAAGAAAAAAAGACAATTGGCTTTTAAACAGAAAGAACTGACTTTAAACACTGTGTGTTTAATTACAAATAAACGTGAGTCTAAGCTTCTTTTAAGAATTAGATCATCACCGATAGCTACACTCTTTAGCACAGAAACATCACCTTGGTGATGCTTGATTTGCACTAAGCAGAACACAACCATGCCTTTGTCTCTGAGCTCTGATGCAGATACTACATTTTCAGGTGGTGAGGCTCAGCTGGCACTGGGGCTGCGCTCTCTACCACCAACAATTATGCAGGAACCATCTTGTAATTAGCAGCTTCACAAGCAAATGGTGGAAGAAAGGTAGTAAACACAAGTGACAGCCATAGAGGAGAAATATCGTGTAAAGTAAGTGTTTTTAAGGGGCTAGCAAAGTATGGAAAAGTCAAAAAATACAATGGTTTACTAATTCCATGTACTTGAAAAGAAGTTAAATTATATTTTCCTCTCCATTTGTATGGGTGAGGAAACATAGGCTCAAAATGACATTGGTTTGTATGGTCAACCTGCTCTTCAAAGCAACGCTGTAAACACCAGCAGGTATCAGGACAGCGTGAGAATTTTTAAAAGGGGTGGAAAGTAAGATTGATATATACACACAAATGACTGAAACAGTGAGTTTGTACCAGGAAAAATGTCTGAAATTTAAGACTGATCAGACTTCCTTGACATTACACAAAGCAAATGTACCCATTTAAGGCTTTTCACCAGTAAAAAGTAAACAAAGACCAGAAATGCTCAACCACTTGTGCATTGAGCTCGTTAGTCAAAGCACCATTTGATCAGTGGCTCTTACTGGGCACTCTGATTTATTCTTTCTTTAATTCTGCACCTGCTGTGCCGCCTGCCAACACTCACTTTCATCAGCAACTGCACCACTGCACTGCAAGCTGCATTAAACCTGTCGATGTTAACACAGCCGTTAGCACTGCAGGAACTGCGACAGGCCGCGGGCTACACTCCCACAAGGCTACTGCACTGCAGCAAAGCCCAGCAGCTATGCGAAAAATTCAGAGCATAAGTGAAGTGCTGTCCAAAGCACATTAACTCAGGTCGATTAAGAACGCCAAACTCACCCTTTCTTAACGGAGTCCAAGAACTGCTGGTTTGCAACATCAGTGTAGCTCCTAAGTTCACCGTCATTTACTGTAAACCCGTTTTTCCAAAGTTTAATGATGACATCAACCTATAAAGTAAGAACAAGTCTCATTATAACGCCAATGTAAACCAGCTTGTACACCCACAGTACCCTATGACTGTAAATCACCCACTGCACGGCCTAAAAATACTGAGAGAGGCCTTGCTACAATCTGGTTTGGCCTGGCGCCAACAAGCAGAGCAACTGCAAGAGGTAAGAGACATTTCCAAGTATCTCGTGTCAATCAGGGTTAGAAATAAACCTTCCCACAACCATTTTGCTTTCATAGGTCAAGATCACTCCTTCAGTTCAGCAGGGAAAAAACAAAAAAAAAAGAGAAAAGAGCTGGAAGACCCCAGCCAGCTGCAACTCTTCCAAGAGCTGATTTGAGAGCGCACATGCCTGGTGTTGGAGCCTCAGCTACTAGAATAGTCCAGCTGGGGATTTCTTAGGGTAAAGCCTTGTTCTGATCATTCAGAAGGATTTTCTGAAAGGAAGGCATTGAGGTAATGCATGCAGAAGCCTTTCACTCAGGAAATGCAGCAAGTATCTGAGAATTTACTTGCAGACAGTCATACATCTATGCTTACCATGGAGTTCGCGGGTCTATTCAAAATCTTGGGTGTTAGGGGAACGAAAAAATAAATTCTCAGTAATTCATTAACTTTGCCGGAGAACATCCACTACTTCAACTTGTAGCCTTCACACTGTTCACTGAAATCTCTCCAACTTTAACACAGATATATTTGGGACTGCACTTTGATATTTATGCATCATGCAATTTAAGGAAGCATTTGATCATCAAGGTCTTTAAGCAATTTAAGGTATTGCTCCTGACACTCCTTTTCTCCCAGGCTCAGCCGGAAATCCATGAACATAAGTTTCAGCAATACCCGCTTCAAATTTCTCCTTGACATCTTTGTTCTACAGGACCTTTTCTCCAGCCCCTTACCACTCTTTGACGAGTGGGAGAAAAATACAAAAAGGACAGAATGGTTGAGGTACAAACCCATACCAAACATTCCACTACTACCGCAACTAGACAAATGAGTGCAAACAAAAAAAATTTGGGCCATGCCTCTGCACAAAAAGGCTGCAACTCTTCAAAGAACTTCTTATATAAAAGTAGTTGTCATTCCTTGTACCTCACGATCAGCCCACTCTCCTTACTAATAAGGCAGAAGTGCCTTAGCCAATGCCAGCATAAATCCCACACCACCACAAAACCCACTATAAAACAGTAAGAGCCAGAAGCACAGGCCCGGTTGACTAAGAGGAGGGAGAGTGTTCCTACTGCTGTCTGAATTCTGTGTGCGTTTATTTATAGATGTGCTGGATAAGGCTGCTGGACTTCTTGCATTTGTTTTCCAGAGTAGTCCTGGAGCGCTATTATGTCAAATATGGGTGTTTTTCTTCACCACATACCTGGTTCTTCACTGTAGTTGGGGGCATACATATAGCACCAACCTTCTGAGCTTCTTCAAAAAGGTTATCTACAAAGTAGTCACAGTTTTGTTCTGTACCGTTCAAAAGCTGATCGTTGGTTCCCGATTTACACACCCTGCAAAAACATAAGTAAAAATGATGCCTTGAAGACAAGCAGTCACCCTAGAAGTTCGGTATCAAGAGGTGTAAAAGGCACGCTGCCCTGCACCCCTCACTTGGTTGTTACAGAATATCAGGGCAACTTTGCATTGTGCCTTTTCTACAAACTTCTTGTGAATCTGTAACTGCACTTCCAGTTATTTGCACTTCAGAAGCACAAGTTAAAAGAATTACAACAGAAAAGGGGAATTCATCTATGCAGAAGCTTCTAAACTTGGTATGAGAGCAAGGAACACAAGATAGATGATTCATACTTCTAATTCAGACCTTCAAACATCTAACCGCACACCAGTGAAAGGCCGCCTTACAGCATTTCCGTGACCCACGCTTGGGTCACTTGCTTTGCTGTAAGTTTTTAAAACCACATACAAGAACGTTGCCCATGGATTTACTCCCCCACCCCCAGTCTGACCCTCCCCACTCCCAGCACTATCACAGAACCACCATTACTGTCTTTGAAAGTACTGTAGAGAAACTCAAGAACAACTCAGTACCACCTGAGCACACTGAGGAAACGCAACAGAGGACTTCAATCCTGTGGAGACTGACAGAGTATTAAAAAAGATGCATCAACTACATTTTTTTTATAGAATACTGTACGTGTGACAGCTGCTCCTGTTAGATTTTCACCAGTCAACATGCAGAAATATGCAACCTGAATGACTGATTCTCCCTCAGTTTGGGTACTATGCATAGTAAGAGGATTATGCAGCTTTTGGTAAACATTGCAGGAGTTATTCCAATTGGAGATTCAGAAAAATCTATTTTAAGCAATTCAGAAAAAACCCCAACAACCCAGCTCTTGAAAAATATCCAGTTCTACATAAAACTCTGCACTGAATTCAGGAGCAGCAATGCTTACTTGAATGGTAATTAGATACATTTGCATAAAAAGGAATTGTTTGCAGTGCAAATATGCAACACTAAGAATCCCTGCAGATTAACATCTTTAAACAAAAGAAAAACTCAACATTAAACAAGAAATTTCAAAAGCATCCTGTCCCCATTTCACTTTTCTAATAGAACAAAAGGCACTCAAAGCCTTAATCTAGGTATTCACTCACTTTACCTCAGAAAAGGAACTGGAAAACCAAAGCCTCTGCACCAAATGCAGAGGGGCACAGTGAGTTAGCAATTTGTAAAGCTGCCTTTCTACTTTAAACAATAATATTTACACATCTTCCTGCATTTAGGAAACATTCCAGGTATGTGAAAAACGTTTGAGCAAAACAATGTATTTTTTAGAAAACTTCAGCATATGTGGAGCAAGTGCATACAGAAAAAAAAAATAAATTAAAATTTAACATAAAGTTTGAAGTCATGACAGGACATAACAGCAGCAATAGGAAAGGACGCGGAAAAAGGGGGAGGGGGAACTGGCACCTACCATTCTTTCTTTACAGTTTTGATATTGTCCATGTCTCTCATTCCGGTGCTTCACCTAATTAGGAAAAGAAGATGGTTAAAAAAAACCAAAACAAAATCAGACAAAATACCCAGCACACTTTGCCTCCTTATAGTTTTTCCTGTGTTGATAGTGCATTTAACAGAAACCTCAACCTCCCCCTGCCAAGTCTCCAGATGGTTCTTTGTTTTCCTGCAGTTTCTAATTTAATGACACATGAACCATGCATCAGTTTCAGATGTTCAAAAGGAATACTGCCTCTTTACAAATGTACAAAATCCCACAATAATCCTGTGAATTGAAAATACACACCCATACTTATGCTACGCGAGGAAAAAACATCACATTCCTCTTCCGAGCAGGATGATTTGAACTCCGCTGATTTTTCACAAGACTCTGAGACAGTTGCAGAAGAACTGCGCTGCCACTGCAGGCGTTCTGATGACCTTCACCTTAGCGTGCATTAACAAAAGGCGCAGGAGTTGTCAGGTTTCTTTTCCTACCGCATATCTGAATGCACGGATGTAGCATCCCAGAAACTGTGAACTATCATTTCTGGTCTACCACTTAGCTGGAAAGAAAATTCTGGATTTCCAAAGACTAAATATATTACAGGATGAGTCTGCCCACTGAGAAGAAAAGAAGAATGCCATACTGATCTCATTACACTGACTTCTGAGCTCACTGAGAAAAGTTAGACAAAGTCACAAAAAGCCAAAGACTACCCAAAACGCTCTTAAAAAAAATAAAATCACTCTACAATTAGCCGAGAGACAGGAGAACACAAATTTAAATTGCAAGAGTTATTCCTGAAGACCGCCGGGTACAGATGACACAGACTCTGTTCTGCTCCTGACAGATTTCAGGCTAAGTCACGATACTGTGCGTGGCTTTTAGAGAGCATCAAACTAAGCTGCGACAGCCATCATACTACTGAAAACGTAGCAAGACTGAAATAAATTAAGTGGTCTTGATGTCTAATATAACAAGACGGAGAGGCTGTGGAAAAAAACCACTCGCTGCAGCGCTAACAAAAAAACCCCCCAACATTCAGTTATTCAGTATTAATTCATGTTCCCCAGGAGGTGGTTGAGGTTGGCACTCTTTTGTCCTGAAAGTTAAGTCCTTTTGAGATACTTTCTGTAGAAACGTATGCAAGCCTTCAGAAAAGCCCCGTAACGACCAAAAAGATTCAGTCAATATGTCCATAACGGATTTTAAAGCTTAGGCAGCCTTCAATTCAACCAACGCTTTTATGCATTAGGTTAAAACATTACACTTAGAATACCTGTGACGTGTTACACAAGACGCAGTACAGTCTCCCCCACTTCTCCCCCTCCCAAATGTTCTGCCAGAGCATTATATATATCAGGCAAGCCTGTGCTGGTACATCACGACCTTATAAACGTATCTGATCACCGCACTTGGAAAAAAAAGAACTTTCAGTATCAAGTAACTATAGTTAATTGAAGAGTGCTTAAAAAAATACAACGTCTCAAACTTCTCCCAAATTAAGTTCAACACACTTCAGCACAATGTAATTTTGTGTTTTGTGTTAACGTGCTTATCTTCTAACCTTTCACTACTCAAGAGATTACTCCCCAAAGCTCCAAGAGCCACCTCCAGCCATCTGCTTTTGTTGATTCTCTGGGACTTGTCACCGGAGCTGTTAAAAAGAGACCGACACAAAGAAGCAGCTCGTCAAATTAATTCTTTTGGCGCGTGAGGCTGGCCTCAAACGGGCATGAAGAGTATTCAAAACTGGTCAGCTGTGAAAGTCGCTGCTCCTTCTGAAGCACAACAGCAATTACACTTGGAGGAAATGTTTGCGTTAATACATCAAGGTAAAGAAATCAACCTATACAGCGTATTGATGTTCACTATGACCAAAAAGCCATTCGGAGATAGGGATCAGACTGTGCTGCAAGCACTTTGGCTCAGCAAGCCAACCCCACCAGCACAACCCACCTGTCCTGCCAACTTCTGACACGCATCCCTAGATGTCACCTAAACCAGGAGGAGTTCTGGTACAGGAGTATCACAGAACTGAACTTCCCTCTCTGGAAGGGAGCAGCACAACACAGGCAGAAGCTGGAGCTGCCAGCAGCCCCCCACAGCTGCAGCTGGGGAGGGTGGTGGGATGCTCCCGGCCTGTCCCGGCACAGCTCGGCCTCCTCCTGCCTCAGGGGCTCCCCAGCCCCCGGACGGGCTCCACGGGGCCGGGCGGTGGATCTTTCACAGGCAGGTCTCTGAAACAAGCACCTCTCACCCACACACTTACAGACACAGCTTCCGCAGATTATTTTTCGTGCTCCGTGTTGTTGCGCCCACACATCCAGTTATTTTAATGCAAGGAAAACAAAAGAGAAAGCACCTTTTGACCACCTCCCTGCTCGGAAGGGCAGCAGCCTCCGCAGGCGCACACCACGAGGGCCTGTCTGACTCCGGCAGAACGCGAACTTCCCCAGTTCAGGCTGCTGAGGGCAGAGCGCGGTCCCTACCCCCGCATCCCACGGGAACTCCGGCTGAGCGAGGCGCTGCACCGTGCGGCGAGACACGGGCAGCTCCGGGGACACGGCAAGTGCCAACGAGAAGGGAGCCGAGCACCGGGCCCGAGCGGGGCGGATGCGCGCAGGTAGAACCCAGCGGAAAGGCCTCCTCGGCAGCCGGCCAGGAGGGCGCTGGATGTTGGATAGAAACCTGTCCCCGTCCCCCCCACCCCGGGCTGCCAGCCCCTGACCAGCCCTCCCGACGCCCCAGCCGCGCTCTGCCAGAAGCGCTCGCCAAAGCGGGCGGCAGCCGCCGCCTGACAGGTGTTTGTGGAGGGGATGAGACAATAACGCGGAGGAGCAGCGTCCCGGGGCGCCCGGGAAAGGGGCCGGGCCAGGGAACGAAGCCTCCCCCCCCGCCCTGCCCGCCTCACGCTGGCGCCCCGCTCCACACGGGACCGGGGGCCGACGGCGGAGCGGGGCGAAGCAGGCGGGCGGGCGGCCCGGAGGCAGCGGGAATGCTCAGCCCGCCCTCCCCCTCAGGACGGGCCCCGGGACGGCCTCGGGCAAAGTTCAAGCCTCGGCCGGAGTCGAGGGCGCGGCGGCTCCGGCGGAACGCGCTTCCCAGACCCGGCCTCTCCCCGCAGCAACTCACCCGGACCGCTGGCAACGCGCAGCCCGGCCCCGGCCTTCCCGCCGCGCCAACTCCTCCGTGCCCCGCGCCCCACCGCGCAGGCGCGGCCGCCAACGGCCGGGACAGCCGCTGCCCCCGCCCGGGCCGGGCGAGCCCCAGGGCGCTGGCCCGCCGGT
>JAVSBS010024757.1:8091-27305 GCA_033124195.1 Coracias cyanogaster | reverse complement strand
GCTAGAGAGATGTTAGGATGAAGGTTGGACTTGATGATCCTGGTGGTCCTTTCCAACCATAATGATTCTATGATCTGCCAAGTCCAGTGACAAGGCACTGGCCCTCTCCAAGGGACATAACTCCGGACTGAGGCGACATGTGACAAGGCACTGGCCCTCTCCAAGGGACATAACTCTGGACTGAGGTGACACATCACGGCCACGCACTCTGAGCACTGAGCCACAGGAAGGACAAGCTTGCTGAAGAAGAGGTGCCTGTTCTGCTCTGCAGGCGAGCCGCATCCACAGCTCATCGTGCTGGCTGAAGCCAACCCAGAGCAGAGCAAGACATTCCTGAGACCAGGGCCAGCCCATGGCTTTCCCCAGAACCTGAAAAGCCAGTTTGGAGGTAGATCTCTCACAAGTGTATTGCTTAAAAAAAAAAAAAAAAGAAAAGAAAAAAAAAAGGCCTGTCATGGGAAGTCCCACAGCAGAACTAGTTTTGTGGGAGTTGCTTTTACGCTGTACAGCATTAACCTCCTTTCATGGGAATGCACAGAAGCAGGCACCCCGCCGACACATGACCAGCAGAGAGCTGCTGCTGCCTTCCAGAGGGGCTCAACACAGATGGGCACAGAGACCCTAAGGAAGCCCACTCCCCTGTTCCAAATCCACAGCACCTCTCGGGAGGCTGGCAAGGTCCCAGCTCAGGAACGGTGCAGGCTCCCCACGAGTCCACACACAGACAGCAGAGACCTGGGCTGCCCTGAGGTAGCCATGAAGACCTAAGGACACAAGAGGGACACAGAGGGAGGGATGATAGCTGTTATTAGACTAACAGACGGCTAAAAAAAAAAAAAAAAGGTTGACAAGCTTTCAAGCACACAAGGCCTTTGGTAAAGTCCTTTTCACAAACAAAATTTGAAGGAAGGAAATATCTTGAGTTTCTTCCAACTATATCAACCAAACTAACATGAGTTATCACCTCTTCTTGCAAACCCTGCACCACTGAGCCAGAAGAGCTGGAGAGCAACACATACCCGCTGGAGTGGAGATCCAGTTCTCCTCCCAAGGGCCTGCTCCCCAGCTTGTCCCAAGCAGGCCCTTTCTACCCCCATGGTCACGGCAAGCTCCCCGTCCTTGCTGCTTTACCGGGGTTACTGCAGTTAACACCCTCGTCCCACGCTTTGTTCAGAAGCACCTTCAGCTTTGCTGCCTCATCCCTTCCCGTTACGTCGGACTATTTTCTCCTTGACTGCAGAATGCACAGCTTTCTTCCCGAGGAAATGTGCGGCCATAGGGACAAAAACAGGAAGAAAGGAAACAACTTCCTGCTGCCTCCGAGACCCGGCCTGGAGACACCCCTGACCAACTCCGCACACCCCGCCATGAAGGCAACCTGCAGGAGAGCCAGCAGCCACAACAAGGACAAGCACCGGATAGAGCCCACTCGTGCTGCTGCTCACCTCCCCTGAGCTCCGGGAGAGAAAAGCCCAAGTCACCACAGGCACAAGGGGCAGCTCGGCAGAGCAGGGCGAGCTGCGAGCCTGTGAAGGGCAGGACGCTCCCGGAGGAGCCCGAGAGGAGCGGGCACTGAGGGTGCAGCCCTGCAAGAGCTGTGCTCAGGCTCACCTTGGGCTGCTCTGATCCCCTCTTCGTGCCAGCAGTGCCAAAAATCAGTTCAGGGACTCGATCCAGAGGAAAACTAACTTTTACACGCAAGAAGCGGGATGGTTTCCCCAGCTCAGCGCACAACGTGGCTGCCAAAACACCGGTGCCAGCAGCAGGGGAGGGGCGGGTGGGAGCGCAGGGCAAGAGGCGGAGGTGGAGGGGCCCGGCGGCTCCTGCGTGGGTTCGGCTCAGCCGAACGCGGCACGAACGCGCACCTTCCCACACAGCCGAAAGCGGCAGGGGCACCGCGAACCAGCGCCAAGCCGGAGCGCGGCTCCCAGAGAGCGCACGGCTCCAGCGCCGGCACCTTCCGCCTGTGGCTGACACGGCCGGGTCCCACCTGAGGCGGCGGCAGCGCGGGCGGCCGTGCCCGGCGGGGAGCCATTTTCTGAGCGCTGACCGGGGGTCGGGGCCGGCCCCGCAGGGCCCCGGCCTTGCCCCGCGCTCCGCCAACGGCCGCTCCCCGCCCGCCGCGCAGGGAACGGCGCTCGGCGGAGCTGCCCCTCGGGGCGGGCCCGCCAGCAGGGGGCTGCCGAGCCGCGGCGGAGGCGACCGGGCCCGGGGACGGGACGGGACGGGACAGGACAGAGCCCGCGACTCACGTGTGCGCCGCGCCCGGGGCAACCCCCGCCGGGCCGCGCTAGAGCCCCCCCCGCGGCCCCCCGTCCACACGCCCCGCACTCACCGTGCAGCCGCTTGCAGCGCAGCGGCGAAGCGCCCCTCGGCTCGGGCCACCCCCCAGCGCGGTTTAAGGGACCGGCGCCGCCGAGCTCGGCCCGCGTAGGGCGCGGAGACTCCTCCCCCGTGCCAGGGGCCGGCCGGCCGGGCACGCCATTCACAGCCGCGGCATGCAAATAGGTGCCGGGAACCGAGCCGGCATCGGCGGCGTGAGCCCCGCCGGGGAGCTGCCAGCGCCCAGGGCAGCGGGAGGACGCATCCCGCCGCGCCGCCGCCCTGACTCACGGTGCAGGAATGCGCCGCGCCGGGCGGAAGCCACCGACCCGCCCGCAGCGCGGCCCCCGCAGCGCGGCCCCGGCCCGCAGCCCCCGCCTGGGTTCTGGGGTCCGCCGCCCCGGCGGTGCGCATCGCCCGCCACGCGTGCGGCCGCCGGCCCTCGGCCCGGCTGCGGGGACTGCTTAGCCGCAGGTTCCATTAGCCCCGGGCCCGCGGGCTGCTCCCGCGGCTGCCGGCAGCGGCTCCCAGAGCGGCTGTGCCCGGGGGCAGCTGGGGAATCCCCACGTGGGGAGCCCCGCGGCCGGGAGTCGCTGGGCGCTGCAGGGGACGGCACGGCACGGCCAGGCCTGCCCCGGGGCCGTTGCCAGCCACGGGGACCCTCACCACCACTGCGCTCACATACGGCAGCTAAGGCTTGGCTGGGCTGCTCCCAGTCCCCTCACTCTTTCTTGCTGTTTCCCTGTCCTTTACCTGCTCCTTGCCTCATTCCCCCCACCCTTAGTCCTGTGCTTCCCATCAAGTTCTTCACACCTCCTCCTCCAGCCATGTGGTTAGCGTATCATCCCTTCCCCAAAATGCTTCTTTCCTCCCAGCTTAAACACCTTCCCCTTCTGGATGCCATCCTCCCACCTCGATTGCTCAGCTGTCCTGGCCTTTGTCCTGGGATGGGTGCAGAAGACTTCTCCAGCATCCCCTCTGGAGCACCAGTCAGCAGGTATTGCTCTCGCAGAGGCTTGCTAGAGCTCCAACAAAGCCTGCACCATGCACCACACCTCGTCAGCAGGTCCCCGACCCGCAGCTGCAGAAGCTTGTAATGTCAGTAATAAACCGGGGGAATGTGCGTTCCTTGCCATCCTTCCCTGCGGGCCCGCGCACAGGAGCGGGCGAGGCGAGCAGGAGAGCGTGAGCCCATCGGTACCGCACCCACCCCTGCGTGTGCCACCCACGGCAGCGGCAGCCCCCCAGAGAGCCCTGCTAACTGCCTTGTGTCTCCTTAGCTAATGAGCAAACACAGAGCAGCCTCCACGAGTCCTGGCCCAGGTGGAGACCAAATTGCACATAGAACCCTCACCATCCGCAAAGCACAAATTATTTTCAGATGTTTCCACCACAAGGAAAAGAAGCGTCCGGTAACGTAACAGAGATGAACTCGCAGGGCCCTCCAGCATCTCCCAGGAGGAATACTCTGGAGCTGGAGTGTGACTCCGACCCACTCCTGCTCTTTCTTAGCCTCCTGCTAACAGGACGTGCATTTTGCGAGAAAAACGAAGCTCTGTCACCGAAACATGATTTCTCACTCCCATGTAACAGTCTTGCAGACAGTGCTGCTAACCTCATCCCACGAGCTCTCACTCCCCCAGTGCTTCCCTGTCCAGTCCCCCCATCTCTGTGGAGGGGGGGGGGAATTTTACCTAATTGCAGGCACCTGCACTTCATTGGATAAAATCTACCCTCTTGGTCAAGAATACACCCTCCTTGCTCCCATCGTCACCCAGGATATTTCTCCTTCAGTGCACTGGGTCCTATCAGCCTAAAATACGTGGAATAGAGTGAGTTAAGGCCAACTTCTGACTGCTGCTCTCTCAAGTAGGAGCTGGTGCCCAGCAGCAGTTTGATGTTGAGGGCCCACCAGACCTGGTCTGGAGCAGGTCATCCAGCCCAACAGCATTGTTGGGTTCCTCCCTCCTGAATCCCTGCAGGAAGTACTTCTGTTGGAAACCTGGCCTCTGAGGACCAGCTGAAGGAGAGGTCTCTTCTGGCGCTTGTTATGTTTAACGTGAACATGTGATTACATTAATTTGCTTTGTCTTTCTCTGCTGGAAACTGGAATTTCCTCCCTTCTGCTTGAAACCCACGAGAAACTGTGATCTTGACGCAAGACGTGGTTAAGACCCACTGAAATGGATATCCCTCAGCACATGAAGCGCAGCACTTTTACTGCTGCCGCTCGCTTAAACTGCTCCTTCAAAGCCAGGTGAGCTGCACGCCATCCCACTTACGGCCAGGCACTGGGGGGTCTGCACTGGCCAGAGGTGGTGCAGAATGGCCCATGGGTACTCCACATGTTTGCTCAATACCTCATCTTCATCAGCACCCCACGCTTCTCCCTCCTGCCTGCACATTTGTGCGCAGTGCTCCTTGGAGCACTGGTCCTGTGCCACCAAGTATTAAATCAGGCTGCGCTGTATACAGCCGTGTTGGCATGTGCTTGTGGCCACCGCTGAACCCGTGGCACCAGGCAGCCGTGCGATGCTTTGAGCCGGCCACAGCCTCTTTTCCCTTACCTTCCTACAGCCTGCATGCGCTGCCTAACAGTTACGTGAGGACAGCTGGGAGCACAGACGTCTATCTGTATCTGGATCGCCCATTCTCTAGACAGATGATTTGATTTTGACCTGCTTTGTTGAGGGTTTAGTCCAAGAAAGCATCCCAGTATCTGGCAAGCACAGTGGAGAGCATCAGACTGCAGCCTTCGCAGGGAAAGCAGAGCTGCCCTTGCCTTCGGGAAACACACGGGCTTTGCAGTGCCTCCTATGCTGACACGAAGCATCAGCGCAGCCCTGGCAGCTGTCCTAGGAAACAGGGAAGAGGTCCAGAAAGGCCTGGGATTTCTTCTGGGGAGGATTAATAACACAGAAACCCAAGCAGAGTGCCACAGAGTTTCAAATGCAGGTGGCCTGGCCAGGAGCCAGAGAGGGAACTACCAGGAGTGAGAGGACGGGCATTCCCCTTGGGGAATGCACTTCCAGGGTGGATCAGAGCTCACCTGCATCCCCTCGCTGGGGAACAAACCAGGTTCCTGGGTACCAACAGCAGGGCAGGTTTTCATCACCAGCCCCATGTAGGAAGGTAACCTGTGGACATGAGTGGGGTTGGTACAGTGAGATCTGCTCACCAGAGCTGCTACACAAATTGTCTCCTCTTCCTCAGTGCACCTGCAGCTCCTGCACGTGCAGCTGACATCGCTGCTTTCTGCCCCAGCCTCGCACCACAAGAGCAGCAGTGATTTCTCTGAGCACCCAGTGCCCTTCGTCCTGCGCCGTGGGTGCCAACAGCCCATCGATCTGGAGTGTCGGCGCAAAATGCCCGGAGTACAGATGCCGCCTCTCCAGATCAGTTGCCAAGCTGAGAACGGTGCCGCTGACTTGCAAAGAAAATATTGACACTTTCTGGAGGGCAAATGAAATACCTTTGGCATTAAAAAAAAAAAAAAAAAGACTCTACTAACAAGCAGCTATGTTGCAACTTGAATTTCTTATAATCCACACAATTTACATTAAGTTCAAAAACCTGACACTGGGCAGAAAGTCTTTTGAAGCCTCTGTCACCCTCAGGCACCAGCAGACATTGCAGATATTATTATGCAGGATCAGGCAGTGGCAAGGAGGGACAGCGGGGTGACTTCAGCCTGGCAATTCATGATCCTGTGAGGCGCTGAGCTGGCAGCAGGCCTGTAGGGCTGCCCACAGAACAGGGACCGCGTGTTAAACCGGGACTTAAAACCCGGAGAAGAGTCCCCAAAATAAAACCAAGCCCCACCATTCTAGTCCGCAGCAAACCAGGACAGATTATTCAATTCACAGGCACATTCAGCGAGTCCGTGTGGGGCTGGGGACCAAAACGAGGAGACGAGGCAGGAGAGGAGCCAAAACACCAAGGCTCTGGGAAGGTGGTGGTACCCCAGACCACAGCCACAGGAGCTGCTGCCCAGCAGAGCACGAGGAAATCACGTCAAAACTCAACCCCTTCATTTGCTGCCCAGATTAATTGCAATTGATCATTCCTAGCTCTAGCCGCAGGGAATGTGTGTGTTTGCCATGCCAGGAGGAGGTGGAGGAGTGGAAATAACATAAAAGTAGGATTTCTTGGCAAGCCCTTGCAGAAATATTTATTTTCAACTGTATTTCACCCAGAAAATCAATTTGGATCAAAACAGCAATCCTCATTTTGGTCAACCCATTGGGGACATTGCCCAGAAAAAAAAAAGGGAGGAAAGCATGCGTGAAGAAGGCTGTTATTTCCAAAATACTTAGGAAATGTCACTTAGCAAAAGGGCTTCCTTCTCCCTGGTTTACTTCAACAAAAAAGGAGCTTCTAACATAAATATATCGAACTTATACATATATGTATGTTTCATATAGAAGGCATTAAAATGTCATGGAAGAAGTTGAAACTCCCAAAATAGCTGTTATGTAGCCTGAAAGACTCTTATCATTTTTCAATCCACTATTGGCAAGAGATGAAATAATATTGCTTCAGAATTTCAGAACTAGACAGATTTCTCTCCAAGAGGCACACGAGGACTCTCATAAAGCAGTCACACAGAGTGTGGTCGCCAAGTGTGCGATCAAACCTTGCTATCGGAACGCAGGCATGGAAGAGGCTCAACTCAAATAGCGAAAAATTACCGTTTCGTCAGTGATTTGTAATTCTGGGGTGCCTGAGTTTTGAAAGGTGGCTTTCCTTTACATATCCAGCTTCTGCTAATGGGGACTGGATGCCAGAAGGGAAGGATGAGCCACAAGCAGTGCAAGCTCAGCGGGCAGCAGCTGAATGTCATGGTGGTGGTTGGGGTCCTTGCTCGCCCTGCGCCAGGGCTGGGGAGCAGCCACCGGTGTCACACTTCTTCCAATACAAAGAGTTACTCGTGTTGAGGAAGAAGAGGTGCACAAGGAACACAGCACATCGGTCTGAGATGCCAAAGCAGCCCAGCCCCAGAGCACTGTGAGAAATGAGGTCAGGGGGACAGGCAAGGTTTCGCCCTGCAGCCAGTAAGTGCATCCCTCCCGACTAGCCCAGGTGGCTTCTAACCTGCTGCTGGGGACAAGCCTTGAAGGAGAATGTTCAAATTGGCAATAATGAGTGATCCAGAGCACCAAGGGAAACAACAAACCCAGCATTAGCCACAGTGAAGTTCACCACCCCTTAAGTTCCTATATTAAATGAAAGGGAATTGAATTTCAAAAAAACAAATGAAAAGATTTCCAGTTCAGTTACTCATAAATGAACTGAAGGAATTAATAAAAGAACCAAGGAATTTTGGTTGGCCTGTCAGCAATAAACCATATTTTCAAAGCAAGAGCAGAGATATGCTATCTTGATGTAAAAATATGAACTCAGTAATCGGGAAAAAAACAAATCAGTTATTGACAACAACTTTGTAAAGGACTTGCTCAGCTAAAATAGCAGGGCTTTGTGTAAATCCAGTAAATCTTTAAACAGATCTTTAAGAATAGCTTGGCATAGACGAGTAAAAGACAAAGTAAGAGGCTGAAATTTCAAAGTAAAATCCACTCTTCCTGTTTCAGCAACATAGATCCACTCTCCAGCAACAAATAATTTAACCATGTCATACTGTATTTAGTTAGACCTAAGGAACAATACTTAGTGTAAAAAACTATTCCAAACAATCTATTTCATGGGTTCTGGCCTAAACTTCATCACTCCCCCTGTGCTGCCTAGGAAATGGGAAAAGGTATGGCTGGGAAGGTGGCTCCTCTTCCCAGTCTGTCACTGCTTTGCTGGTTTGGTCTTTCTGTGCTACTCCTGATTTTTCAGGTTGAAACAGCAGCCAAGGAAGAGGATGAGGTTACCAGTTTCCAAAGGATTTATGACTGCTGTGTCTGGCATGTCTACAGTGTGGCTTTGCTGCTGAGTTGTGAAGACCTCTGTGAATGGAGGTCCCATCACCTCTCTGGGTCCTGTCCCAGGGCTCTGCCGCTCTCGCAGAGAAGAGCCCCATCTCTGTGTGCAGACGGTGTCACTGCTGTGGCCTCCTGCCCTTGCAGGGTCCCTGCAGTCCCCATGGGCTGTGCAAGGTGGGTTTCAGTCCCCTCCGCTGTGTCCTCCATGGTGAGCAAAGCCGCTCTCTCAGCCTCTCCTCCCCAGCCCCAGCCAGCCCAGTGGCCCTTCACTGGCCTCTCCAGTTTCTGTGCCTCTCCCCTCTGCTGTGGATCCTGCAGTGCGTGGACACTGAAACACTGGCGCCATGCAAACAGGAACAGAAGGATTATTTGTCATTAAACCCCATCAACAGTGAGCCTACAAACATCTGCCAAAGCACTGAGCTGTACAGGCTCCCCGTTCTCCAGCAGCCACGTTGGTGCAGGAACTAAAGAAGCTGCTGCTGATGTTGAAGGAGGAAGCGCTGGTGGAGCTGCCTCGTGTCCTTCCAGACCTCCTGCAGGACATGGTAGAAAGTGGAAGCTGCCAGCAAAGTTTTTAACCAATATTCTGTTTATGCTTGTCCTAAGATGCCAAACCAGGGGAAGGCAAGAAAGGAATGAAACCCAAGAAGAAAGCAACTGTTAATCTTGACTCCCACCCAAGCCCCCTGCGCATATTATATTTTATTACAAGCATTTCTTACAAAAAGGCTACACTTGGTGCAAACGATCCCAGTGGAGCGATACAGTTTAACACTAGCCAACCTACAAATATCTGCCTTGCTTGTTTTTCCTTTTTTTGGCACGTGAAACACTTTGAAATCATCTGGAGCTTCCTACTGCTTCAGGACTTGTGAGACCCCAAAGCCGGTCATTCAGAAAACTCCCAAGTCACTCTTCGGAAAACTTTTAGGTATACGCGTGACCAAGCTGTCTTCTCAGAGCCTGGGCTAATGCAGGCTTTCTGCTCCAGAGATCTGTTCCCTCCTTCCCTGGATGGGACAACTGAGCCAGTGAAAGTTGAAGCCAGTCAAAGCTTCAACTAGACAGAGAGCAAAAGGCCAGCCTCCCAAAGGATCTGATAAAACAGAATGTGTCTTCATTCCAGATCGCTACAAAGCCCCTAGATTTCACCTTGTCCACAAAGGAAAGATCTGTATAGAATATCTAAGCCTTTCCAAACAAAAAAAAACAACAACCCAAACCCACAAATGTTTGGACACAGTCCATTTTTAATGTAACATACAGAAAATTCTTAAAAACTGGGTGGGGAATTGTTTCAGCAAAGGGCAAAACCTTCCAAACCGCGTGCTTCCAAAACCCCTCCGAGCCCTGCGGAGGAGACAAACAGATGTTTTGCTGGACTCCCAGTGAAATCACCACAGGGCACATGCAGTCCGGGAAAGGGCAGACCTGGAGCTTTGCTGCCCCACTCCAATTCCTCCCGGAGCAAGACAGGCTGCAGCAAAAAGGGACCAGCCAGATGGGCTCAAAGCTGGGCTGTGCAGCTTCCCTGGAGCAGGGTCTCTCCTGCGCTCCAACATCCACGGTTTGGATCGCAGCCCTCCGAGCCAGCAAGAGAAAGAAGCTGCTCACTGTCTCGTTCCTATTCTCCCCTGAATAAAGCCTCGCAGGAAAGGGAAGGGATCATTCCATTTCTTAAAGGGCAGCTGACTCCCCTCTAAATGGCCACATTCTTGTCCCTCTTGCAGAGTGCGGCTGGTGCCAAACTTGGTCACAAAGGCATATTCAGGGCTTTTTCCTTCCTACACATTCAGGAGTTGAAAGCCAGTTTGGTACAAACTCTCCAAAATGACTTATTCAGCAGCCGCTTCCCAGCTTCCTGTTTGCAGAGTGGCTGGGCTGGAGCTGGGGCACGAGCCCCGACACCACACACGCTGCCGCGGGGACACCCTGCTCCCCTGGCCGTCCCCGGGCCTGCCTTGGGCAAACACCCCATCACCAGGCTGGCCTTTTGACTTCTGCCTCTGGTTTCATCACCAAATTTGCTTTTTCTTGAGGTCACTGGTCCCTGGGACGCGTTCCAGCTGTAATGAGGATCTTTTCCCCAGTAAATAATTCCTGCTCTTTCCAAGGGAATGGAGCAAATACTCAGCCTCAAGCTACTGAGCACTGAGGGCAGCCAGCTCCTACCCTTGCCAACAGCCATGGAAGAGATTATCCTCCCTGGGATCAAGAGACCCAATGTCTTGTCTAAAAACCTACAGGAAGACACTGGGGGAGCAGGCACAAAGCTGCCCTTCAGCTCTTCGGTTCATTTATAGTAGGGAAATCAGGCAAAATGGACAAACTTTGCTTTACACAATGCCACCTTCATACTGGCACCCGCAGATCCTTCCTGCTCCCAGCTCTATCATGCCTTGGGGAAGTGTAGGCAAGACCCAGGCGTAGGACTGTCCATGTGCTGCTTTTCAGTTGGGAGCTGAGCTCCCAGAAGCAGTGTGGGGCGGCAGGGTGTCCCTGCTGGAGACATCATAGGTTTTCCTAGGGTCGGTGCAAGCTCACAGACAAAACAGTGTCTCCTGTGAGTGGGTCAGTGGCGGCTCCTGGTTGCAGGGGGAGGTGATCAGGATGTTTTCTTAAGGCCGGCCTTTGGTTATGTGGTTTCTTCACCACCTGTGGTTTCAGTGTGACTGCCAGCAGTATGGTTTCTCCTCCTGGCCTCCTACAGAGCCTTCTGCTGGAAAACGCCCATGTAGTGCCTGCAATCCCTGTGCCCACACTTGCTACTCCACTCACAGGGAGGAGCTAAGAACATTTTCCTGTTCACAGTGTTTCCAGCAAAATGATTTGCCTCATACAAGAGAGCGCCTTCCCAAGAGCATGCCACAACCCGTGAGAAAGGATCCCTGTGCTAATGGACATGGCCATATTTCTCCTACAGTGCCACTGTCACTTCAACTTATAACTGAGCAAGCTGGATCCTCATGACCTTTCCCACCAGGCTGGGGGTACGAGACAGCAGGATTTCGCTCCGGTGGCCTCATGCTCTTTCATGGTCGCACACACCACCATGGTAGGCTCAGACTGTCCTCAGCTGGAATTATTTAATCAGCAACATGCTGATATTCTGACCACCAAAGCTGCCTAATGGCTGCACAGATGATCATTTGTGGCAGGTTGGTGGTAAATGAGCTCAGATGCGGTTTCCTGGCAGCAAGGGGACTCTTGCTGTTCACTGAGAATTTACTCTTTCAGCTGTGGCTATTTGTACATGAACAAAAATGTCCACTCCTGACCATGGCTGCAGGCCATAAACATCTACCTCATTGCAGCAGCGAGTGGCTGAGGAGCTCGGGGCTGCAGCCACCTGCTCCAGGCTCCCAGCACCGGCCACAGGAGCGGGACAGCCGCCCGACCGCACGGCTGGTCCGTGCTCTGCCATGGTGCGCGCCTGAGACAAGGGTCAGACATGCCTCTGGCAGGAGCAGCAAGTGCTGCCAAGGGATTAGGGTAGGAATGTGGAAGGATTTGACGGCTCAGACACCAGAGATGAAGGACACGGGCACTGCAGGCAGAGAGCCGAGGAATGTTGGTGCTCACATCTCCTGGACCAGAGTTCCTGCCCCGGGAGAGGGGAGGCATCCCAGCCTTGTTAGGTTGGAAAGTGTGGATGACTTCTTTCTGGAAACGGGTCTATCCCCACCATCGTCCTTTCCATGTGGTTGCCATGGAGAGAACAAGTTTTGTGCCTTTACTGAGTTGGAGCTAGCTGCAACAGGAGCTGATTAGCAAAGGTGATCTGATATCTTGTTCGGTGGATCGGCAGGAACGCTCCGAGTCCCGGGTCAGTACACAACCTTTGAGCTTACTGAAGCAGCCCCATGGGCATTCGAACAGTGACATGGCTGGGACGTGTGGGAGGGATCCCAGGCCACCGGGACAGAGCTCCTTGACCAGACATGTCTCCAGCATAAGCCAGCTCTTCAGCCTGGGTGCTGAGCTGAAATTCACCTTGAGCATCTTATGCACTGATCATATACAACCTCCTGGCTCATATACAGGCCATGCGATGCACAGGGACCACTGCTGCTGGTTCTAAGTGGACATTTCCAAGGGAAGATCCCTTTGGCAATGTAAATTCTCAGCGATCCCCAGAAGGATCAAAACCAAATGTTTCAATCTCTCCAGGAGATGCGTTTGAAGGACAGGAGGGTGCCAGTAGAGCACTGGGCATACTGGGGCCCAGGCATCCAGTGCTGCTGGCTCAGACTCAGCAATCACAAAGTCTAACATAATTCTGCTGCACATCATCACACCAGAGGAGCCAGCACGGTAGGTGAGCGGTGTTGCAAGCGAGGCCGGTTTTCCACAGTATGTGCTGTATTCTTACAGCTACTGATTCAGCTAAAAGGATGTTCCACCCTGGGGCTGGGCAATTACAGATTTAACAGCTAGAGTTGTATGTCCATAAATATCTTTGTGGTAACCTTTCTCAGCGCATCTGGGAAGAGCCCAAACAGGAAATCTCAGGTAGAAATGGGAAACGAAACCTCATAATTTGAGTCATCAGTCATACGGTAAAGTTAGGAGAGGAGTTAGCCTGAGTACAAAGGAGCTTGTCTCTGGCAGGGCTTCTAGAAATAGAAGCAGCAATTTCTTCTGGTTTCCTGGAAATCTTGTATTTGAGCTTGCTCTTGATTTTCCTGCTGGAAAAGGAATAACATCTGACCTACTTCTGAGAAAAAGAGCCATTGGGATCAGACTCCCAAAATAGGCCTGCACATAGCTGCTTCCTTGGTGCCTGCTGAAGCTGGCTGGTTGATGCAATGAGATAATGCTTCTCTGGAAGTATGTCAAACAAAGAGTTTCTGTAAATGAGGCTTCAAATAAAATTATCCGCCTCGTTTTCAGGGCTAAGAGTCCATCTTAATATTGAAAGGCAGTTGTGTTTTCTGTCTAGAGCGTGAGTTTTGTCATAAATTTTTAAAAAGCATGCCCCTGGTAACCAAAGCGATGAGGAGTCACTGCTCAAAGTGAAGTCAGACTCTGAAATCAGCCCTCACAAACCGTTGTTTTTCTGGCCTTTTGAAAATAAGCCTTTTCAGATGTGTGATTGGGAATTTGCCAAGCGGCTCCAGATATTTCCCCAGAGGCCCAGATGGTACCAGAAGACATGGAAAATAAGACATGTCATTCTTAAACAAGATTATTGACACTCTGCCTTGCTGTATTGTCATTGCATTAGCGCAGTTTGGGTGCGTGACTGTGAAGGTTTACAGTCCTTCACAAACAGAGGGTGTTGTGCTAAGTGGGAGGGACTGCTGCAAGGATGTGGGTGTCCATGGGCTTGAACACAGCCAGCTCCCCAAGCACTCCAGGCTCATCGGAGGACATGAGACACATCTTCTAAACCAGCACCTTGGTTTTATTTAGGTGTAACAGCTAAAGCACTGTTAAAATGAAAATCCAATCACCCAGCAAAGAGCGAGCCCCTGCCTCAGCCTCTCAGCAGGATAGTCCCAAGAGCTGCCCTGGGAACAAAAATGCTTGAAATGTGCCATCTGCTTTGGGTGAGGAATTCCAGAGAAGGGGGTTTGGAAAAAGTTGCCATTCGGTTTCACAATGAGGACCAGATTTTCAAGAATTCCTACTGAAAGGAAATTCCAACACATTTGGAAACTAATTTTGGAAACCAGAAATATTTCCATGCATTCGGGAGGCAATCCGTGTCCCACACAGAGCACCATGCCCAGCTCAGCTCAGCGCATCAGGGGCTTCACGATGTGCCTGGAGGACAGGGGTCCTGAGGACACTGCCCAGTGCCCTGGGGAACACAGGGAGGAGATGCCTAAACAACTTCCTGGTAACTTGGTAGCATCCACCTCACATTTTTGTTTGTATGTCTTGTTTCAGTCTTGAAGAAAAAAATGAAACAAGACGAAGCCCTGGAGAGCACTTGCTTAGTGTGTCTGGGCAAAGCCATGGTAAACCCGGCTCGGCGGGCTGTGAGAGGAAAAGCTCAGCCACTCCCCAGCTTCTCCAGCTTCCCCAATAAAATGTTCCCAGAGCCCCTCAGGACATGGACATGGGCTTTAGCAGGGCTTCAGGAGCCATGTGTGGAGCAGAGGGCTGCCCAGCAGCACCAGCAGCCCATCCAGTCCTCTTAGACTTCACCACCTGTACCAGAGCTCCCCAGAGCACAGCCCCAGCCGCTGGCTGGTATCATGGGAGGGCCTGGACTGCTCTCCAGCTGCCAGAGCGGTGGAACCGAGGGCCTGAGTCACCTCCCTCTGCAGGATGGAGCTGGGATGGTGGGCAGCCTAGAGGCCACTCCTGGCCCTTGCCCTCTGTGCCCCGCTGTGGACCCCAGGAATGCTTGACGGGATAATGATAGCCCCATGGAATCTGACTGCCCAGCAGACTGCTGCACGCTGCTGCTCGCAAAATACTCTTCCTGGCACCATCGCCAGCCTAAACCCCAAACCAACGCTGCAGCCGGAGTCTGCTCGATACTCAGAAATCCCAGCAATGGATGAGGCAGGGGATTTTTCTCACACCCCCACACAGGAACTTCGAAAAGAAAAAGCTAAACACAAATGCAGAAGCAATTGGTGGTGGTCACCTAAGCCCTACCTAAGCGTCCAGGCTGGAGAAGCTGCTGTCTCCTGAGATGTGAAATGCTTCCTCCTGGCCTCTCCCCAGCTGATGGAGGCCTAGGGTGACCCACATTGGTGGAGAAGGAACTGTCACTAGGCAGAAATGTGCCTGTCACGTTGCCAGGAGAACAACTCATTGTGAAATTGAGGAATCTAAGTTTCTCCAGGGGTTATTCTAATTAGACACTGGCTATTTTTACCCCATATCATATGTTGGAAATACAACTTTAAAACCACACTGGAGCAGCCAAGTTAAATACTGTAATAACCTTGAAAATAGGGTTAGTGAATTTAATGGCTAACAACAACATTTCCAACAAAAACGCTAAACCAGAGGGACTAACTGCCATGCTTCTTGGCACAAGCTGTCACCAGGAGTGTCAGGGATGAATCTGCAACCCGTGACAAAAGCTCATGGGTCTCTGAGTCCCTCAGCAGAAGCCACTGCGAATGATGCACGGTTGATGTTGCTGAGATAAACACTGTCAAATCCTAGAAAAAAGTTACAACAGCTTCTATATTCATCAATATCACTACAGCAAGTCTCATAAATTTTCCATCAAACCAGGGATTATGGCTAACGGGAAGGAGGCCAGTGGCTTAGTGCCCAGAGTAGCTTGGGAATCCTGGGCTCCCTCGCAGCTTGCGCTGGGACCAGGAAGGAGCAGCACCGAGTCCTGCCTGCTCACAGCCCCGCAGTGCCATAATGCTGGGCAGCTCGGAAAGCCCAGAAAGCCTTGGGCCTGCAAGCATCCAACACCGATGGGCTTGATCCAGGTTTATTTTTCCTGGGCCACGTAGCAAGACCCTGTACCAGGACCCTGCACCAGGACCCTGCTGCCTAAACTATGTCTTCACACTCAGAAGCTGAGGTTTGGCAAAAGATCTGGGGAAAAAGATCCCTTCTTGTTCCCAAAATATCACACATCTTCTCCAGTGGGCTAGTCTGGCAGACCTCCAATTACGTGAGCACACATTTGGAAGGATTGGGGTTAAACTTAGCTCCAAATGTTCGCAGAATTGAGAGCTTATTCTACTGCTGTAGAACGTCTGCTCAGTTTAAATCCTGTCTGCCGTCACCCCAGGCCTTTACGCTGTCCTCCACCCTGCCCCTTTCCATGTGGGGGCCTGGTCCTCCTGAGGGGGCACAGAGATGCCCTCTCCCTGCAGTCAGCTCAGCGATGGCACCCTGCCAGCTGAAGACCTGCCTCTAGTTTGTGATATTAGATGAATTTTCTGGACAGAGCAGCAGGTACATGCCCGTTCTGCTCCCCCAAGGTCGCCCAGGACAGCTCCCTAGCACTGGGGAGCCTTCACATCCAGGTTTCCAGTGCTGCTTGGGCAGAGAGGCTCCTGGAGAAAGCCCCCAGGGATGCCAAGCTGCAAAAGCCCAGAGCAGCCAGCTTCCAAACTCCCACACATTTCACTGCCGTGAAACTTGCTTCACCTTGAGCCCAGCTCTCTGCAGAAAACTGGGAATTTAAAAACTATTCTGTCCAGACGAGTTATGCTGACTTGTGCAGGGTAACACTTTCAAGGCGAGTGACAGGTTTTGCTCTCAGGGCTGTACGAGTGGTGGCTGCGCAGCCGTTTGACCCGCAGTGCATGTTTTCCAGATATCAATTACAGAATATCTGCTAGCTCATCCAAGAGCACACCTGGAAAGGCCCCGGCCTTGGCCTGCTGTGTGCACAGCTCGTAGGGGCTCTCTGACATAAAGGATTTCCCTGCAAACTTCACAGTGAGGAGGACCAAGCTACTTTGACAGCACTGGGATGGTTAAAGATAAAGTCTGGAGTTGGGGGGGAGGGGGTGTTATAGTTTTCCTTAGTTTCCTGTGGCCTGCAAATGCAGTGCCACTTTGGTACCTGTCCTGAGCTTTGGAAACACCAGTCCCACAGACACCAGCTGGGTAAAATGCTGCTCAGCAGACACTTTAACCCCCCAGGTTTTGGCCCACAATGCCAGCGCCAGTGACTCATTTCTTTCTCAGCACGGAACTCTCCATATCCCAGGTCTGTGGCTGCAATCCCACATCACTGGTCCCACATTCCTCTCTGCCACTGTCCTCCCCTTTCACCATAGCTCTGAAACTCCCTTGACCTATCTCCCAGCAGTCCCCAAAATATTTTAACTTCTTTCCATTTTTAGAGGCCAGCCAGGCTTGAAACCCATTGCAGGGACGGACAGTTTCTCCTGGCAGCCAAGACCCGGGTGCCAAAGTCAGAGGATGAAGCTAAACCCTGGGAGCACCTCACCATACCACAGGAGATAACTCCTCTTGAAGGAGACCATGGGAGTGTGCTGGCATGGGAGCTCAGCTTCTCTTGTTCCCGATCACACTGAATCCCGCATATATATGTATATTATCCCAAAAGAGCGGGATTAGCCACATGCATGGTCTTCCCCTGGGAAAGGGCAGACAAACAGCACGCCGCAGGATGACAGGGCAGGACAGAGGAGTTACTTACAGAAGCATTTCCTTTCTCATGATCACCCAGTTTATCTTTGATTAGAACAGGTTTTTTTTAACTTTAATCAGTCAGCCTGGGAAAATTGTATGGCAGTCCTTCCAACTGCCCAGCTGGCTGCTTGTTGAAAGCACTCGTGAGGGCTCATCTAACCCACAGAAATCGCTCCAGACAGCACTGACTCCAAAAATGTATTATACATTTCATTTCTAACCTTTTCAGCTAAAAAAAAAAAAACAAACCAAGCTCAGTTCCAATAAGAACTGGCTTGTAATGAATTTCGTGTTGCCTGTGTGAGGTGTGTCAATAGCACGTGTAAATAACATTTTGGCTGGAGGTCACTGAGGCAAACACATCAAGCCATTGTGCTTCCCCTACAAACCTGTCATCACACAAACCACCCCAGCTGGCAAATCCACTGCCTTCTTTTTTTCCCTCCCCAGATGTTTCAATCTCCAGTTTGAAGCTGACATCTGGAGAAGTGATGTTGCAGAAACGCCACACATCAGCAGGCCAGATATGGGATATGTGATGGAGACAAAACTAAGGGACGTTCAGATGCAAGTCAATCAGTGATATAAGGCCTGCCAATAGTTTCCTGATGCAAAACCAGACGAGAAACCTTGTTACACTGCGGGCCTCCCAGGGAGAGACACGGGTCTGGCCAGACAGAGTTCCTGAAAAAAGGCATTCTCTGAAACCTGGCTCCCCCCAGTTAGTCAACGTATCTCTGCAGTGCCCCTCTGCTCATCACTCTCACATCCTCTTTAAGCCACCCCAGGCCTCTCCTGTCTTTTCATGCTTTATGGACACTTCTGCCAAGAGAGACGTACATCTGAATGCCTTCTCCACGGCATTCTGGGGTTTTAGCCACCTCAAGAGATGAGACTGTAGACAAAGCATCTTATAGAAGGCATGGCGGATGGAGGCTTGATCTGTGGGTCTCTCAGCATCTATCTCAGAAGCTGGGCTAAAAGCAGAAGGCAAAGAAGGTGGGAAGACCACCTTTAAGGAGCATGTTCACAAGGAAAGGCTTAGAGTCCCTCAGGGAACAGGAAAGTGCTCTTTGAGTTCCAGTGTGGGCAGAAAGAGCAGACTTTCTGTGCGTTGTTTGTAAGAAATCTGTACTCATCAGGCTTGCGAAAGAGGAACATTTCTGCTAGAGCAGCAGTTATCATTTTGGTGAAGCCATGAAGGAAACCATTGTCATTGGGATTTTTGTAGCAAAAGGCCTGCAAATGTGTGCTTTGAGTTGGGAAAAATGGTGATTGTGCCTGACATCAGCACTGGCCTGCTTGATCCTTACATCATACAAAAAGGTTACTGAAGGATTTTGGTGGAACAGGAGCTCTGGAGGTCTCCAGTCCAGCCTCCTGCTCCAAGCAGGGCTGGCTACAAAACTCGAGCAAGTTGTTCAGTGCCTTGCCCAGTTGCAAAATCTCCAAGTATGGAGGTCCCACCACCTTTCTGGGTACTGTCTGGTGCATAAGAACCAGAGATGCCCTTGTTACTACCTGTGGCTTCCTGCCCTTACAAGGTAGTCCCCATGAACAGCACAAAGTGTGATTCAGTCCCCCTCCATCCCCTCCTCCAGGGTGACCAAAGCCACCCCGGCAGCGGTCCTTCCCTGGACTCTCCATTTTGTCCTTGTCTCTCTCATACCAGTTGGCGTACTGTCCAGAAAGGTGGAGAGAAAAGTGAAACAACTCATTGTTGGCTGTATTAAGGCAGTTTTCAAAATTATTTTTTCCTCTGTAGACACACAGAGGAATCCTCCAGCAGCTCAGACCAAAAAAGAAAACCCCAAACCCAAACTCTGGTCATGGTATTTATACAAGGAGGAACGCAGATTT